>CABHPQ010045647.1:0-18890 GCA_902168405.1 Peromyscus aztecus
GCACCATCATGGCCGGCTTTTTTTTGTTTGTTTGTTTGTATTAAGTGCTAAATTCAGGAATGGGAATTCTGTAAGTAATCTAAGAAGAGTTTGTTTGTTTTTAGGACAAGATCACCTATCTCCTGAAGCAGAAGAAATCACTATGATTAGTATTCAGCTTGCTGCTAGATTCCTCTTTACTACAGGATTTCACACAAAGAAAATAGTTCGTGGCTCTGCCAGTGATTGGTATCTTGTTTTGGATTTTTATTCCTATTTAAAATTTGGTGGGAATCTTTAGTAGAGTGCTTTATGTTTTCAGAACCATGAGGTTATTGTTTCAAATTTAAAAGGCAGAATTAAACAATAGTAATTGTATTTGTTTGTTTTTTGGTTTTGGTTTTTTAGGACAGGGTAACCCTGGCTGTCCTGGAACTCGCTTTGTAGACTGGCTGGCTTGGAACTAAAGGCATGTGCCACCATACCCAGCTATAATGTCTTTTTAACAATTGTTACTTATTAAGGGCCAATGAGATATCTCAGTGTATGAAAGCTCCTACCACCAAACCTGACAAAACTGAATTTTGATTCCTCAGAACCCACATAGTGGAAGGAGAGAACCTATTCCTGCAAATAGTCCTTTTAGCTAAATAAGTATAAAAAACTTTTTTTACTTACCTAGAAGATACTCCAATAAGAAGGTATTTTGTCATCATTTAATAATGTGTTTCAGTTTGGGGAGCCTTTTTGTTTCTTTTTTTCCTTGAGACAGGGTTTCTCTGTGTAGCCCTGACTATCCTGGAACTCTATAGACCAGGCACCACTGCCACTTGACTAATAACAGTCTTCTAGTAACCAGTGCAAGCTTTCACGTATTTTGTAATTCCATGATATTAGGCCAAGTCATATAGTATTCATATGTCTCCACCCCCCAACCCCCACAGGGTTTCTCTGTGTAGACCTAGCTAGCCTCAAACTCTCCGTAGACCAAACTAACCTAGAACTCAGATCCACCAGGATTAAAGACGTGTCACCATGTTAATACTAGAAGTGGTCATTACTGCTGCTGCTTTCAGTGAAAAAAGATGTTTGCTATGTTTTGTTTCCTAGAAATCCATCTCTTTACTGTAGGATAAGTGAACTGAATTAATAGTTGTGGTTTGTTTTGTTTTAGGTATGATGCATTGTGTATTCTCCTTCGTCACAGCAAGAACGTGCGGTTTTGGTTTGCTCACAATGTCCTTTTTAATGTTTCAAATCGATTTTCTGAATACCTTTTGGAATGCCCTAGTGCAGAAGTGAGAGGTGCATTTGCTAAACTTATAGTTTTCATTGCACATTTTTCCTTGCAAGATGGGCCATGTCCTTCACCTTTTGCATCTCCTGGACCTTCTAGTCAGGTAATTGTGCCTATGTTTATAATTATTTGTATATTTACCAAAAAAAAATGTGTTTTCCTGAAGTAGAAGAGAGAAACCTGAATGCCATTTTTTTTTAAATATTTACCACAATAACAAAGCCTGATACCCGAGTTCCATCAAAATTACTGGATAAAAAGCAACAGTAAATATGTGCCCTTTAAAAATGTGTAGGTGACCTGGGGTATGATTCAGTGGTTGAGAACATTCCTAAAATTTCCATCTCTAGCACAGAAGGGAATTTTCTTAGAGATAAATTTGTGTGTGTGTGCTTTTTAAACATTTATTTTGTATTTGTTGTGCATATGCCACAGCAGAAGTGTAATGGTCGGAGAGCAACTTGTGAGAGTTAGTTCTCTCCTTCCACCATGTGGGTTCTAGGGCTCAAACTCCTGGCCCTCTGTTTGGGTGGTAAGCTCTCCCACTTTACCTACTGAGCTATCTCCCCAGGCCTATTTTTTAATTAGCTTACAAGATAGTGTTTACACATGGGATTTTCATATCTACTTCATTTTGGTGGTGGTTTGTTTTTGTTTGTTGGTTTGGTTTGGTTTTTCAAGACAGGGTTTCTCTGTGAAACAGTCCTGGCTGTCCTGGAACTCACTTTGTAGACCAGGCTGGCCTTGAACTCACAGAGATCCGCCTGCCTATGCCTCCCAAGTGTTGGGATTAAAGGCGTGCATCACCACTCCTGGCTTGTTGGGTTTTTTTTAATGAGCATTTTTGGTTTTAATTGCAGCAAAGTAAAAAAAAAAAATCTATAATTAACTCAAAAGCTAAGTGTAGTGGCACATGCTTGTAACTCTACTACCTGGGAAGCTAAGGCAGGGGAGTTGAGAGTTCAAAGACAACCTGGGTTCTGCATATTGAGACTCTGTCTCAAAACAAAATTAATTAAAGGAAAAAGGAAAGATGGGAAACCTACTTGAGGTCTTCTTTTGGCAAGAATCAATTCCTTTTAGTAGTTTGTGGCACAGGCCTATAATCCCAGCCTCTTCAGAAGCTAAGGCTGGAGAATTGCAAATTCAAAGCCAGCTTGGGCCAACTTAGTTGAGATGCTTCTCTATTAGTAAGAAGAGATCTTGGGATATAGCTCAGTGGCAAAGTTCTTCTCTAGCATTAGCATACACAAGGCCTTGGATCAATCTAGTGGTGGTAGGCAGGGTAGATAAAGTTCATGTGATCAGTCATTCCAGAGAAGTATTCTTGTGTTCAACATATACATACATGTCCCCTTTTTACAAGAGTATAATTATTTTTTCACTTTGTTGAGAATTAACTAGTATTTTCTCCTTTACAGGCTTATGACAACTTAAGCTTGAGTGACCATTTACTAAGAGCAGTACTAAATCTCTTGAGGAGGGAAGTTTCAGAGCATGGACGTCATTTACAGCAGTATTTCAACTTATTTGTAATGTATGCCAATTTAGGTAAGAATTGGAATTTTCATAATCTCTGTTTTTTGGTTTTTGTTTTTCGAGACAGGGTTTCTCTGTGTAGCTTTGTGCCTTTCCTGGAACTCACTCTGTAGACCAGGCTGGCCTCAAACTCACAAAGATCCGCCTGGCTCTGCCTCCTGAGTGCTGGGATTATTATGTTAAATGAGTCATCCAGAAGGTCAAATGATGAACTATAAAGATTTTTCTTTACATCAAACCTTTTCCTCTGTGTGCTTTATAATTTTTTATGTATACCTCTGATAAACACAGGTGAAAGTTTGTTCAGTTTTGCCTCCTTAAGCAATAATACCACATCTGTTTGCTTTATTATTTTATGTACATTGGTGTTTTACCTGCATATGTGCCTGTATGAGGGTGTTGGATTCCCTAGAACAGGGCTGCCTCTGTTTGACAGCTTTCCTTCTCAAAGTAGCTTGCTCTTTCTAATATTACCTGCTTGTTCTTGTTCAGTTACTACTAGAACTGTACCGAAATATCATGCTCCGTTGAGTTCCACTATTTTTGTTGCAAAAGATTGGATCCAGGGAGAACACTTGTCTACCACGAACATGGGCATTGCCAGCGCTAAAGCGTAGGGGCACGCCTTTAATTTTAGCACTAGGGAGGCAGATTGATCTGTGAGTTTGAGTCCAGCTTGTCTTAATAGTGAGTTGTGAATTCTAGACCAGCCGGAGTGACAATAAGATTGTGTCTCAAAAAAAGCAACAAATAATTCTTGCATTGTTATTTTGGTGTTTCTTTTAATTAGCTTGGGCAGGAAATATATGTCCTATAATAATAGAAATTACTAAAATTGCCAGCAGGGCGGTGGTGGCGCACTCCTTTAACCCCAGCACTCTGGAGGCAGAGGCAGGCAGATCTCTGTGAGTTCAAGGCCATCTTGGTCTATAGAGCAAGTTCCAGGACAGACAAAGCTACACAGAGAAACCCTGTCTTGGCGGGGTGGGAGGGTGAGGGGTGGCTGGGGGGAATTGCCAATAAGGTATTAGTATGCTTACCTTAAAATAACTATTGGCAAGTTCCATATTAATGATAATTCTATTTGACCATATTCAGAACTGGTTCAGAAACTTAGAGAATTATTTTTTAATGGCTTCTTTAAAAGTTTAAAAAAAAACCCACACAACTTTTACATTGAAATTTGAGTTCTGTGCCCAAACAGAACTTACCGATTTATGGCCCTCTTTACTTCCCATTTGTCTTTATGGTTGGTTGTGATCTCCAGCCTATGCTGCATAACAGAACCCTATTTCTCATTTAATCTCCCTCTTATAATAGGGATTACAGTCTAGTTCACATCTAGACTTCAAATTTTCCTGGCTGTAAGGTCTTCCTTGTCCTGTTGTCTACACACTTATAGCCAAATGGTCACTGTTTTGCATAGAACTCAATATTAAAACTGCTAAAGTGGTAAATTTATTATCCTAGTTAAGTAAGTCTGAATCCAGGTAAAAACAGTGTGTTCCTAATTATAATGTGATAGGCAAGAGTTAGGCATAATCCAGCCGGGCGGTGGTGGCGCAGGCCTTTAATCTCAGCACTCAGGAGGCAGAGCCAGGCAGATCTCTGTGAGTTTGAGGCCAGCCTGGTCTACAGAGCAAGATTCAGAACAAGCACCAAAACTACACTGGGAAATTCTGTTTTGAAAAACAAAAACAAAAACAAAAAAAAGGCATAATCCTAGCTCTTGGGAGACAGAAGTAAGTAGATCTCTGAATTTGAGGCTGGCCTGGTCTACATAGTGACTTCTAGAACAGCCAGGACTACATAAGGAAGCCCTATCTCAAAAAAAAAAAAAAAGTGATAGACCAGGGTTAGAAAGTTTGCTGAGTGGTTAAAGTGCTTGTTGTACAAGAGTTCAAATCCTCAGAACTCATGTAAATGCTGAGTGATGTATGATGGTTTGCCTGTAATTACAGCCTGAAAAGGTTGAGACAAGGTGGCTAGTAAAATGAAGTATCTGCAAGCTCTAGGTCTGAGAGATCCTGCCACAGAGGATAAGGTGGAAGAGCTTTTGAGGAAAACTCTCAATATAACTTAAGTCTCCACAGACATGTGCACCATGAATACGCATACAAAGAGCGGGGGAAATGATCGACAAATTTTTTTTATATAAATTATTTATTTTTATTTTATGTGCATTGGTGTTTGACTACATGTATATTTGAATGAGGGTACTAGATCCCCTAGAACTGGAGTTACAGACAGTTATGAGCTGCCATGTGGGTGCTGGAAATTGAACCCAGGTCCTCTGGAAGAGCAGTCAGTGCTCTTAACCTCTTTGCCATCCCTCCAGCCTAGACAAATATTTTTAATAACTGTTGGTTTTGTTCACAAAGTTCTTTTGATCCTAATGTTTTCCTTCCCCATTTTTCTCCTTCTCTGCCTGTTTCCTGTCTTCCTTTTGACTGCAGGAGTGGCAGAGAAGACACAGCTGCTGAAACTGAGTGTGCCTGCTACCTTTATGCTCGTGTCCTTAGATGAAGGTCCTGGTCCTCCAATTAAATACCAGTATGCTGAATTAGGCAAATTATACTCAGTAGTCTCACAGCTAATCCGATGTTGCAATGTCTCCTCAAGAATGCAGTCTTCAATCAATGGTAATGTATTCTTGGCAGTAGTTTTTGAATACTCTGGGTCAGATCTAGAACTAGATTAAATATAATACTGAAGATAAGTTTATATACAAAATAAGGATGTGAAGGAAGGTCCATGCTTGTAATATTTTACAATATTTGAAGTCCTGTACCTTTTCACATGATTAATATAAGTCATTTTCTGCTTTCTACTAGGTTAAATTTGTAAAATTTTTTGTGTTAGTATACCAAATCATTGTAATACATAGTACTGCTTTTCTTCGTTATGCTTAGGAAACTTGACCTCTACAGCTCGTTTTTCTAAAACACATTCACAGGCCATTTTCTGAGAAGTCTGCATTGTTGTAGAGAAGCTTATTGGTTGTTCATTGGTGACAAATCTGTATTTATTTTAGGTAATCCTTCTCTTCCAAATCCTTTTGGTGATCCTAATTTATCACAACCTATAATGCCAATTCAACAAAATGTGGTAGACATTTTATTTGTGAGAACAAGTTATGTGAAGAAAATTATCGAAGACTGCAGTAACTCTGATGAGACCGTCAAATTGCTTCGCTTTTGCTGCTGGGAGAATCCTCAGTTCTCATCTACCGTCCTCAGTGAACTTCTTTGGCAGGTTAAAAAAAAGCATAACCATTGCTAAATCACTATTACTTGATTTGTTGTCCATTTATTCGTTATTCACTGTGTCTTACCTATTTCTAGGTTGCATATTCCTATACTTATGAACTCCGGCCCTATTTGGATCTGCTTTTACAAATCTTACTGATTGAAGATTCCTGGCAGACTCACAGGTAAATACCCTTTTAACATCATTCAACTGAATTGTTTTGGTTTGGGACAGGGTTTCTCTGTGTGGCTTTGGAACCTGTCCTGGAACTCACTCTGTATCCCAGGCTGGCCTTGAACTCACAGAGATCCTCCTGCCTCTGCCTCCCAAGTGCTGGGATTAAAGGCGTGCACTACCACCCCGGCCTAAATTGTTTTTTAATAAAAGAAAAAAAACCATCAATAGACTTTGATATACATATGAGTTCTTGGGAGGCAGAGGCAGGTAGATCTCTGAGTTTCAAGCTAGCCAGGGCTGCAGGGACACCTTGTCTCAAAAAACACCTTAGGTGGAACAGCAAAATGACTCAGTAGGTAAGGGTACTTGTTTCCGCCTGATGACCTGAGTTTGGCTATGGTTAAAGGGAAAACCAATTCTCCCCAGCTGTCCACTGGTGTGTGTACACACACACACACACACACACACACACACACAGGAATGTGTATTTGGTTATCTTAATAAATATATACTTGGGCTGGAGAGATGGCTCAGCCATTAAGAGCACTGACTGCTCTTCCTGAGGTCCTGAGTTCAATTCCCAGCAACCATATGGTGGCTCACAACCACCTGTAATGAGATCTGGTACCCTCTTCTGGCCTGCAGGGACACATGCAGACAGAACACTGTATGTATAATAAATAAATAAATACTTTTTTAAAAATAAATATAGGCAAGCGGTGGTGGCACTCGCCTTTAATCCCAGCACTCGGGAGGCAGAGCCAGGTGGATCTCTGTGAGTTTGAGGCCAGCCTGGTCTACAGAGCAAGATCCAGGACAGGCACCAAAACTACACAGAGAAACCCTGTCTCCAAAAACAAAAAAAAATATAATTTTTTATATATATATATAATTATATATAATTATATATATTTATATATATATATATAGCTAACTCATTAACATTGAACTTATAGCTAACAGCTTATACCTCACACCTGATGTGAGCTTCTCTAATACACATTTTCTGTAAGATACATCACAGCTTAGGAACACTAGGCAGCACTACAGCACTTCAGTGCTATACTTGAAGGCCATTTAAAACATCAAAAGAGGATACTTCTTATTAGTTTGAAACTGAAACAAGGCAGAGTCACTTTATTCAACCTCTGCTAGGAAAGTGCCAGTTCTGGTCAACTTGAATTATTTGCTACTTTGCACATGATCACAAACAACTAACAACGCACTTTAAGTGCTGATTTTTAAAATTATCCATTCTTGGGACTGTAGAGATGGCTCGACTATCTTTTTGAGATGACCCAGATTCAGTTTCTAACACCCACATAGTTGCTCAAAACCCTCTGTAACTCCAGTTCTCTGGGATCTGACATCCTCTTCTGATTCCTAAAGGCACCAGGCACGTAAGTGATGCATATGTGTACACGCAGGAAAAACACTCCTACACTACACCTACAAATAAAATAATTTAAACCTTTAAAAAAAATGCCAATGTTTAGTCTTAGTGGAGATTGCAGATGCCAGAATTTACAAATTTGATCTTTTTTTAACATTTTATGTTTCAGATTACTGTTACAGAAATAGCAGTAAGCAAAGAACCAGTTTTCTTAGATGCTAAATGTTAAAGCTGTCACCATTGATACTTCACTCCTGAGATAATTTTAATGTAGTCTAGGTTCTAGTATTTTCCTTTTTAAAACAGTGTTTAAAGCCGGGCAGTGGTGGTGCACGCCTTTAATCCCAGCACTCGGGAGGCAGAGCCAGGCGGGTCTCTATGAGTTCGAGGCCAGCCTGGGCAACCAAATGAGTTCCAGGAAAGACGCAAAGCTACACAGAGAAACCCTGTCTCGAAAAACAAAAACAAAAAAGTGTTTAAGATTATATAGCTTTTAGGAAGTAATGACATATATGGACCTTTAATCCCAGCACTCTAATGCAGAGGCAGGCAGATCCCTTTGTGTTCTGAGCCATCCAAGACTACATAGCAAGATCCTTTCTGAAAAAATAGAAAATGTGTAGCTTTATAGTTAGACATATCTAAATTCTCTTTTTAGTGTATAATGTGATGAAAATATAGATTGGGTTAACTTTGAGAAATAAAGTAGTCATTTAACTCAGGCTTGAAAATAATCTCAGAGAGCAAGTGAGTCTCTTTAAGTTCAAGGCCAGTCTGGTCAACAGATTGAGTTCCGGGACAGCGAAAGTCTGCACAAATAAACCCTGTCTTGAAAGAACCAGGAAGAAGGAAATGCATAGTGTAGCTTTTTGAGTTTTTTTAGTTTAGTAGGTAAATAAATAGGTCTCATGTATTTATAAAGTCTTCCCATGTGTCCTGCATTGCTAAGATAGTACTGCTTAAAGATGGTATTTGGAAAACTATTGATATTAGTGGGAATAAAGCATGATTTGGCAAAAGTGATGTTTCAGCAGTTATGTCAGTAAGTGTGGTAGTAGCTTAATGACAGAGCATTTAATCTAATGTGGGTTAGGCTGGCCCTCACCCTCAGCACCACTCCCTCTCAAAAAAAAAACTGAGATGTAGAATTTCTGTGTAGTATCTTAGATCAAGCAGCAAGAAGCCTATACCCATTCAGATACTCTTGGTTCTTCCCAGCTCAGCAACCATTAATCTGCTTTCTTGTATAGTTTGCCTATTAGTAGTTTGCCAAAACGGAATTATAACATTCAGCATTTTGTGTCTAATTGCTTTCCTTCAGTGTAATGTTTGCAAGATTCATTTACATTATACTATATATTGGTATTTTATTTCCTTATTATGGCTGAATGATACTTAGTCTTACAGATATGTCATATTTTGTTTATTGATTGGCAGGTAATACCTAACACAAAATGAACAGGCACTGGGCATGGTGGCACAAGCATGTAATCTCAGCAGTTGGGAGGCTGTGACAGTCAGATTGAGAGGTCAAAGCCGTTCTGTGCTGCATAATGAGACCCTTTCTCAAAAACAAAAGACAAAAACAAAGCAAATTATTCTCAACTATAGTGTTTGTGAACTTGTTTGTTAGCTTTTTAAAGTTTGTGTTATTCTTGAGTGTCCTGACTTTGCTTCTGGTAATATATTTAAACTTCCTAAGAAAAGCAATTTGAACAAGTAAAGTTTGTTAGGGCACAGACTTGACTCAGACTGGTTGGCAACTGTTTGACCCTAGGCAAGCTATTAATTTTGTCATCTTCTCCAAAATTTAATAGTAGTATGTATTGTCCAGTATGAAACAACTGAACTCACAGACATTTACTGGGTGACATGTAATAGACACTCAATAAATGTTAGCTTCTATTAGATTTTAGAAGTTTTTATCTTCTGATTGTTTTTCAGAATTCATAATGCCCTTAAAGGAATTCCAGATGACCGAGATGGGCTGTTTGACACAATCCAGCGTTCTAAGAATCACTATCAAAAAAGAGCATACCAGTGTATAAAATGTATGGTAGCTCTGTTTAGCAGTTGTCCTGTTGCTTACCAGATCTTGCAGGTGAGAGTGTTTTCTTACAAGTTCATAGAAATTTGAATCAGAGTTAAAGAGCTAAGGCTGTAACTCTGAGGTATACTGTTTACCCAGAATGTACAAAGCGTTGGAGTTAAATCCCCAGCACCACAAACAATAAGAAAGGAAAAAATGACATTAAGATCTTGTTTTAGCTGGGTGGTGGTGGCGCATGCACTCAGGAGGCAGAGGCAGGTGGATCTCTGAGTTCGAGGCTAGCCTGGTCTACAAAATGAGTTCCAGGACAGCAAAGACTAAAGAAGGAAACCCTGTTTTGAAAAACTTAAAAAATAAACAACTTGTTTTAATCCAGGTATGGTGGGTATCCATCTATAACCCCAATATTCAAGGCTAAGGAAAGAGGACAACAGGTTCAATAACAGCCAGGGCTACATAAGGGGAAAAAAAAGAACAGAATCCTGAATTTGTGAGGTGGTTATCATTTTAAGTGTTCTTTGGGATACTCCAGATCCTCTTATATGTGTATATGGTTTTACTTTTGAAGGGCAATGGAGATCTTAAAAGGAAATGGACCTGGGCAGTGGAATGGCTTGGAGATGAACTCGAAAGAAGACCATACACTGGCAATCCTCAATACACTTACAACAATTGGTCTCCCCCAGTGCAAAGCAATGAAACATCAAATGGCTATTTCTTGGAGAGATCACATAGTGCTAGGATGACACTTGCAAAAGCTTGTGAACTCTGTCCTGAGGAGGTAAAAAAAGCCACCAGTCTACAAGAGATAGAAATGGAAGAAAGCAAAGTAATTCTTTATTAGGCCACTGGTTGTGTATTAATGACAGTGTTGTTTCTTAAAGGCTTTGCTAGAGTTGTGCTTGCTTTAATATTAGTGATATGTTACGTTAATGAGGATGCCTCCTAGAGAAATTACTGTGCAATAACCTCAGAAATGCATTTCTAAGAGAATACAAATTAGGAGTTTCTAATTGTTTTTTAAACCTTTATGTGTATGGGTGCTTTGTCTGCATATATGTCTGTGCACCATGTGCCTTCCTGGTGCCCATGGAGGCTAGAAGAAAGGATGTTAGATCCCCTGGAACTGGAGTTTAACAGATTACTGTGAGCTGCAGTTTGGGTATTAGGACTTGAACTTGGGTCCTCTAGAAGAGCAGCCAATGCTCTTTACCTCTGAGCCGTCTCTCCAGCTCCATTCCCCCACCCCCTTTAACATCATTCCTTTACTCTGTATGTGTGTGCATATGAACCATAGCACATGTGAAGGTAAATTTTTTCAAATTAAAATATAACCACATTATTTTCCCCTTTTAGTTACTCCCATGCACCCCCCTTGTTTTGTCTTAGATTCATGGCTTCTTTTTCTTTAAATGTTGTTACATATATCTATATTCCTAAATCTACAAATAACCTGCTCAGTGTATATAAAGTTACTTATATGTTTATTATTTTAGGGCTGACCATTTGGTATTGGATAAGTAATTGGGGGACTCTTCCTGGGGGATATAATTTTCCTGCTTTCAGCATTCTTTGTTTACCTTTAGTTCTCTGTCTAGGCTTGAAATCTCATGACATTGCCTCTTTCCATGTTAGCACATCTATCGGTATATTTGTTTAGACAGCCATGTATGTATGTGGCTTCCCTGGCATTTCTAGGAGACAGTCTCACAGCAGACATCCTGTTCCTCTGGCTCTTGATAATCTGTCCCCTCAGTGGTTGGGGAGGTTCCCTGAGCTTTAGGTTGCAGGAGTAATAAACAGTTTTTAAAAGTTGTTGCTAAGTCAACAAGAGTTAGCAGTGAGTTTGATGTTGCCTGCATTATTCTTTTTTTTTTTTTTTTTAATTAGGAACCAGATGACCAAGATGCCCCAGATGAGCACGAATCACCTCCACCGGAAGATGCTCCATTATACCCCCATTCCCCTGGATCTCAGTATCAGCAGGTAAACAGGAGTCAGATAGTGGGGTTAACCTCTACAGTGGTTCTCAACTTTCTTAATGCTGTGACCCTTGAATACAGTTCATGTTGTAGTGACCCCCCAACTATAAAATTACTTTCATTGCTACTTAATAACTGTGATTTTGCTACTGTTATGAATCATAATTTAAATATCTGATGTGCAGGAAATCTAATATGTGACCCCTGTGAAAAGGTAATTCAGACCACCCCCAGAGGTTGCATCCCAAAGATTGAGAACCACTGCTCTCGAACCAATCTCATTCTTACTTGTAAAAGGATGGCTTTTTACCATGACTGTAAACTCAGAGATTATCTAAACTAACTCTGGGTACATGATCAAAAGAAAGGTTGGAGTGGGGTCATGGTGCAAATTTAACTTGCCCCAGTGATGTCGTTCCCTTACCAAATAGATATGTCTTATACTAGTATAGAGTGGGTAAAACTGCATGATTCTTCTCAGCATAAAATAATAATTACTGCTCGGTGTGAAGGATTATGACGACACTTCTTCGGCTAAGTCTGCTAGTGGATTCTGAAAACAAAGATATGGCAGTGAAATAATGTTGCTTAATTAGCCTGGGATTTCATTGGTAGTAAAAATTATGGGGAATTTGGCATGTTTCTACAGGTGATTAACTGTCAAATTACAAAAGTGGGTAAAGAAATGTCCTAAATGAGAACATTCCTAAAATGTAGATGTGGCCAAATCAAATGTTTTGAGGTGGCAGTAGTATACAAATGGACACTGGCTTCCTGGCGTGGTACAGAGTGCTAGAACTCAAGAGTGTATGACTCACCTTTAACCCCAGCACTCAGGTGACAGAGATGGGCAGATCTCTTGAGTTTGAGACAAGCCAGGACTACATATTAAGACACTGTCTTTGGAGGGGTGAGGGCTTGAGATCTGTTGACAGTCTAATCCTTACAAGTTCGCAGATGTTACTGGTCTGGAAAGCATGCCATGAGAACAGCACTTAAGGCAACGTTACCTTTTAGGGTATAAATGGAACCACAAGGAATAATTAGTGTTTTTTCCATGTAGTTATTTTCATAATCTAGAATAATTGTACATGAAGCCTAAAATCTTGGCCTGGCTTACGGGGTTATAAAGAAAACCTCACCCCATCAGGTTCAGGCATTTAAAAAGATGAGAACAGTTACTTTGACACTCACCTGTAATTCCAGTACTGGGAGAGGCAGAAACAGCCTGGTTGACATAGTAAGTTTCTTTTCTTTTTTAATTTTATTTTTTTATTTTTGTTTTCCAAGACTGAATTTCTGTGTGTTTCCCTGGCTATCCTAGAACTTGCTCTATAGACCAGGCTGACCTCTAACTCAGACATCTGCTTGCCTCTGCCTCCTGAGTGCTGGCATTAAAGGAAAAGCAACATAGTGAGTTTCAAGGCCAGCCAGGGCTACATACACAACTAGTCCCTAGCCTTTAAAAAAAAAAATTCAGGAACCAGCATAGAAGTTACTTTGATCAGCCCTAAGAAAGCTCATATTTTAATCTAGCCTAGTTACTTTTTCTTCAGCCTTGTTGTGATCTCAGCATTAATAATTAACATTAATAATTTTGTCTGCATAAGCAGTTGTACCTATGGATTGATTTCACATGGTCAATCAGGTTTATCCTGTGAAAGAGTCAGTGTTCGTGTAGGCTAGCCCTCACATCATTCTTTGAAAACTAAACCAAGAACAGTAATGGGGTGTTTTAATTTGTCAGGCTTACACACACCTAAACATTTGGCACTGGGCTAGCAAAATGAGTCAGTGGGTAAAGAAAGGCGCTTACCATACAAGCCCCATCTGAGTTCAGTCCTTAGGACCAACCATTATAGTAAAAGGAGAAAGTAACTCCTTCAAGCTGTCCTCTGACCTTCACATACATATTATGATATACATACCTACACAAATACTAATAATAGGATTATATTTTTTTCTTATTTTATGTGTATTAGTGTTTTGTTTGCATGTATAAAGTGAACTGGAAGCCCTAGGACTATAGTTAAAGATGGTGGTGAGCCACTATGTGAGTGCTGGGAATCAAATCTAGTTCCTTTGTAAGAGCAGCCGGTGCTCTTAACCACTGAGCTGTCACTAGTCCCTAAATTTACATATTTGACAACAAAAAAAAATCACTTTGGACAAAAATTTTTACATACCTACCCAATCATTTGGTCTTTAGGGTCCTGAGGTTTGTATTTGCCCATAAGATTTTTCTTTTTCAACCAGTTTTCGTTATTAGGCAAGTGTATTTAAAAGTAAGTCCTAAGAATAAAATAAATGTTTACATTCCCAACAATTTCAACTCATGGTTTCAAAGTGTGCTTGCTGTTGAAAAAGGTTGAGTTTTTCCTAGATTTATTTTGCCACATTTAATTATGGTATTGTGTGTATATGCAAGTGAGTGTCAGTTGCAGAGACTCTGGTGTCAGATCCTGTAGCCGGAGTTAGGCCAGTTATAAGCCACTTGGCATGGGAACCAAACTCTGGTCCTCTGTATGACCAGTACATAGTCTTAACCTCTGATCCATTTCTCCAGCCATGGAAAAATTGTAATGCACAGATTTCTTTTACCTTTCAGAATAACCATGTGCATGGACAGCCATATACAGGCCCAGCAGCACATCACATGAATAACCCTCAGAGAACTGGCCAACGAGCACAAGAAAATTATGAAGGCAGTGAAGAAGTGTCCCCACCTCAGACCAAGGATCAGTGAAATGCACATATTAACTGGTTCCATCAAGACTGTGCACCCAGGCCTTACAGTCCAACTTTTTTCTGTGTCTGGCTAATATTTAAAACTAGAAAAACTATTCCTAATCAACATGGAGTGGAGAGTTTATTCACTGTCTTATCTGCAGAAATATGCTGTCAATATATAACCCGCCTGCAGTGGAAAGTGTATAGTGTTTTGTAATAAATGGCCTGATGCTAATGTGTAAATGGCAAAGGTGTATATAGTATATTAATGTTTGACTGTTAATTCTTAAGCAAGAAACTTTTTTTTCCTTGATGAGACTCACAGATCTACAAAAACTACATTAATTTTCTTGTTATACCCACTGCACTCTACAGCCAGTGTTGCCTACCTTGTGGCAGTTGGATCACCTCCTTTACAAAAACAAAAAGTAAACCAACAGCAACAAAACAGCCCATTCATGTCACACCAGTAGTTTCATGTTCATTCTTTGCCACTGGAGTCAATTTTACTATGAGCAATGTAAGGCTGGTTACCTTTTAATTATTTGGTTGATGTGGAAAATTGGTGATGTACTATGTTTCTAGATCTTTTTCATTGCCTTTTTATTCTGATGTTAGGTTAATCACTTTGAAGCTATAGATATGCTGTAACATTTAGCATGGCTTCACACAAGTTAGTGTAGCCAATGAGGAAATATTACCATAATGACTGCAGTTGTCCTGACATGGAGGCTGCATTGCTCGGAGCTTTCCTTCTTAAACCCTAGACTATAAAATACAGGCTGAGGGGAGAACTGTGGCAAGCAAGCAGTTCTCAGTTGCACACATGTTCCTTCTTGTGTTTGACAGTGCAGATCTCTGGGTGGGATAAAGAACACTTAAATTTATCGATTTAGTGGTGGGAATTTTGAAAGATTTAAAACAAATATGCAAAAATTTGCTATGCTAGGATGCTGGCTGGAGCCTAGTAGAAGACTGTATTTGGTGTGCTTGTTTTGTTCTTTGGTAGAGCTTACTAAGTGACTGTTCTCAAACTGTCCTTCTGCTGGACCCCAATGATGCAGAAGTCAGAACCCCACAGTCTTTGGAGTACCTCTGCACCAAGATATCTGACTGATTCTCTACTCAGTCATAATTTTACTTGAAAGCAAGAATTGTCCTAGCTCCTTTTCCATTCCAAAAATTTTAATGTTCAAAGCAGGGTCTAATTTAAAAATAAAAGATTACTGGTAGTTAATATAATTGAGGTATCACAATTTTAGAATACACAATTTGAATGAAGATAAAAGAATTCATCAGTTAATACTGTATTTCAAAGAGAATTGGTGACTTGAATGTGTGTAATTTTCGGAAACTGTCTAAAACCAAATACCCCTGCAAACAGATACAACCCACCCTATTTAAATATTTTGCTGTTTTATTTTATAGAAATTATTTTGCTGAATTCGCAAATAGAATTTGATTTAAGAAGAACTTTTTGTCCTGTGGTGTGTTTGGGGGTTTTGGTACCTTCTCTCTTGATTTTTTTTTTTAAAAGACTGCATATATTATGCACAGAAAGATTGGCTCTTTACTAAAAGGACTTGGAAAACAGGATGTTGATGCTATAAAAGTTCACCTAACAATCAATCTTATACTTTTTGTATTTTTTTTATATACATGTGTATTTAATGAGCACAAGCTTGGTTGTATTTTTTACATTTCAGTTGATAGGAAAATGTTGAAAGGCTATAGTTGGCAGCGGTCAAAGCAGAAGCAAAATTGAGCATTGTTATTTTGTGATTTAAAAGGGGCAGTATTTAAGATATAGCTTTGCTATCTTATTTGCAGTATTCCATAATCCTGCTTCTAGGTTTCCTGTAATTTTAGCAACTTTTGACACTAGATAGATTCTGTTTACTTCAGAATTGGCTTTTGTTTCAGTTTTTGTGGAGCTGGGGATCCAGGGCCTCAAGCACTCCAGGCAAGTGCTCTACCACTGAGCTGCACCTCCAGCCTGAATTGAAGTTTGAGCAAAGACTGTACAGTGTTTGCCTTTCCAACTGGAAGTTTTCAAAGTTCCTCAAGTAGTGGAGTAGGTTAGCTTTGTTTGGACAAGTAACTGGTACTAGTTACATTATCTTACCATCTGACAGACAACTTTGATATTTTCTGCTCCTTAACAAAATTATGAAATACATAAAACTTAGTGACTTCCTAGATAAGAGAAAACTTGACATTCTCAAAGGCTGTGAATTTTTTGTCTTGGAGGGATTCCCCCCTCCCCATTAGTTGCTTTGAGTGTATAAGCCCACCAGTTCCTAATGAGGGCTTATGAGTCATGTTTCCCTCCATTAGAGAAAGAGCTGGTCTGTGTTGTGACCATGAGTGAGGGAAAGTGAACAGAGTTATTTTTGTTTGTTTGTGCAAATTATTTTCTATATTTAACTCTTTAAGCATTAATGTATAACCGGAAATTTTAAGATGCATGTTATTGTAAGAGCAACATAGTGGTGATTTTGAGGTCTTTCTCTAAAACATAAATGGCACGTTTTAAATTTCAAGTCTTAAAGTGCCTAAAAATTATTTGATTCTCTCTCAACTGATTCTTTTGAGCCATATGTTTCCTCCTTTAAATGTTTGTTGCAGAATCACTAGTCTTCCTTTGAAATACTCCCACATTTCTAAATGGCATGATTACTCTATTGAAGACAATAGAATCTGTTAACGTAAAGACTGAAGAGATTTTAATTGTAAAACTGTGTGAACTGGGGCTTTGCCCAGTTAGATCTAAGTATTTCCGTGTACAACTTGGTAAACACCATATTGCTGCTGTTTCTAAGCCTCCACCAACCGAATTCTCATGTTCAGCATCACAGAGGCAGAAATACAAACATAATCATATTTGGGCTTTGTTTCTTTTCATTGATTTTTCTCAGTGATGATTTCCCAGCTTTTTTGTCTCAGCTATAATTATACAGACCTAGAATTATTCAAATGTTTTCTATTTTCATGATTAACTTTTATTAGTGAACAATAACAACTTAAGTCTTTAATCCTCATATTGGTTAAAAAAGATGAGGAGCCTTTTTTATTTGAATTACTTTTGTAAAGGAAAGCAACAGTCTGTGAATATTCAGGTGACTACTTTGGAATAGTTCTTTGGGTTTTTATTAGTATTTTTCCAGGTTATGTTCTCCCATGGACTATTTTACTTTGTCAAATTTTGTGGTTGATTTGGTGGCTATATCCTGCCTTATTTAGAATTTTAGAAAATTGCCTTTTTGTGATAAGTGCCCAGTTTTGATTTCTAGTTTGAAGGTACGAGGACATGCAGACTGCTGATAAAGGAAAACAGCACCCCTTTGCCCCAGCTTTGTGTTAGCAACAAAACCATTCTCAGTACTGGTTTCATCGTAGGGACCAACCACAATTGGTCCTGCACCTACTTGAGTGTTGCATACTGAAAATAAGGTTGTGGGTGTGATAAATCACTAAAGAAGTGCTGAATGTATTAAGAACTTGCTGCCGATTGTATTTTTAACTTTTGTGTTTGCAGAAGTATGTAGCACTTGTCCTCCAAGCTTACAGGTGTAAGTGGGGGGAAGGTGAACCACATTTTAAAGTCACTAATGAGTGCAATTTTTTTTTAATTTTGGAATTGGGGTTCCCAAAAGGAAATTTCACCACCCAAATCTCACATACTTCTTAGCCTTTTATAAGCCAACAGACTGACATGAAAGATTGTCCATAGTTCGTAAGATCCAGCACATATACAAAAATAAAACTTTATAAATTAAATTTTGGTTTTTCTTTTATTTATTGAAACTGTTTCTAAGTTCTAAAGCCCATTTCCCCCCTGTATTGCTGGGGGTGGAATGCAGGGCCTCAAATATATAGACAAGTTCTATATCACTGAGCCACATTCCTGGCCCTTGAATTTTTTAAGGGAAATGTTTATAATGGGTCATTTATAGATCCAGCATGTGTTCATATCTAAGCAGCTGAACATTGGGTCTTGATTTTAAATCTGAAAAGTTCCCGTTTTGAGGGGTTAAGTTAGTGTGAAAATTCTCTTTAGCATTTCATCTGTTACTTTTCAGTGACTGAAAAAGTACATTTGACTTCTGCAAAACCTGTTGATGCTTTTCAAATTTCCCTCACATTTGATTTCTTAAACTGATTTGACCATTACTCTATGAATTTTATAATCCTTTAGCTAAATATTTGGGACAAGAAGTGCTCAACATGAGGGGCTAGGGAGTTCCTTGCATATGTGAGATCTTGGGAGTGAGACCCTAGTGTAAACACAAATTACATGATACATGCACAGTCTTGAGAATAATTCCATACCTTTTTAAAAGATATTTATATGAGTGCTTTATCTACATGTACAGCTTTATGCCAGAAGAGGGCATCAGATCCCACTAGAGATGGTTGTGAGCTGCCATGTGGGTGCTGGGAATTGAGGTCCTCTGGAAGAGCAGGCAATGCTCTTAACCACTGAGCCATCTC
>CABHPQ010045648.1:0-10070 GCA_902168405.1 Peromyscus aztecus
GGACTCTGTGCCTTGGAAGAGGAACAGGAAGTGCTCTGGGAGAATGGGGGATTTTACTAAATTACAAATTTCCAGGAATATTATCCTTTCTGATCATAGTATGGAAGGAGCAACCTGGGAGGGTTTTTGCTCTCTGAGTCATTTCATCTCTGCACACCCACTAGGATAACTGCTCATGTCCTGAAGCCGAGCTGGGTGATCCTAGCTAATGAAGGATTCTGGGAAGGCTTAGAAATTAGGAATACCAGTAGGAGGAAGCTTAGAGGTTCTTTCCAGGATTTTCCTTTTCTTCTGCTGTAGGGAGCTTTAAGGATAATCACAAGCCATCTCATAGTGAGAGTGGGGGCCACTGTCCCTAGATCAGAAAGAGCAGGTTGGCTGATCTGTCAAAGCTGCTTGGATTGTGATGGACCATGGGCCAGAGTGAGTTTCTGTTGGTCCCTGTGGTGACTTGTGTGGTGGCCCTTGGCCACTGACCTTTGTGAAGTGTGGATTCTCTGGGGAGGGGGAGGCCCTGCCATCCTGGCATGGATGACTATGAGCTTGTAATATCACTGCCTCATGTTTTGTAATTGAGAATTGCTTTGAATACTTAATCCTGCCTTTCCTGCTCACTGCAAGGAAGACAGTCCCACAATTCCTTCCTTTCTGGGCCTTGACTGGTCAGTGAGAAGGAAAAATAGACCAGTTAATGAGTGATCTCCAATGTCTCTGACTTTTAGTGGGGACTTGTAAATGAAGAGGGACCTGTATAATTGTTAAGTTAACAGACTAACTTTGAAGCTGGTAGAGTCACACTGCAGAAATGAAGAGGCATGATGGAGGTTAAGATGTTTCCTACTTCAACAGTAGTTGAGATTAGCAATGTGGCATTAGGTAATGACTTTCAGATGCTGCATAAATGCCCTGATTGTTCATTATTTGGATTCAGAGACCAGGGCAATCATGAATCTGGGTAAAGCTCTGACCTTATCTTGAACCCAAGTTGCTACAGTTATAGAAGTTCAACTGAAATTGATCTGTATAAAATGTTGTGGCTGTGCCTAACAGGATTGTTATATTTCTGGTTTTAGATATTAACCTTGATGTTAAAAGTTTTGAGATATCTTTGATGTGCTGTAATATAAATTCCTAGTCTCTAGAGCACCTGGACATAAAACCTGTTTCAACTTTGAAAATATTTCATTGAGATTACAACTACATCATATCCACATTCTCTTTCTTATCTCTAAGCCCTGCTATAACCCCTCATTGTTTTCTAATTCATGGTCTCTTTTTCTTTCACAACAGTTACACAGTAACAACAGTTACTGTGTGAATATGACCTATGATTGGCTGTAGGACTCCCAGCTACAAGGCAATGGGTTAGCTGCAGTACGTATTTAGGGTGTGATAGAATGTGCACACAAAGGACCCTGTGTTTTGGATAAGGATCATGATGTGCTCTAGGAGAGTGGAAGAATGTGTACTTAAATACAAACCTTCTTGACTAAGGCATGTATGCTGAGCTGGAAGGGGAGAGGTGGAAGGACTGTGCTTTCTGAATCATTTGATATCTGATCACCCAGTAGGGGAGCTCTTAATATTCTGAGGCCTAGCTGGGTGGCCCTAGCCAATGAGGGACTCTGGAAAGTCTTAGGAATTAGAAGTACCAGTTAGTGGTAGGTGGCTTTTAGGTTCTGTGCAGGATTCTCCTCTGCTTCTGCTGTAGTGAGTTGTAAAGAAGACCACAAGGTATGCCATGGTGAGTGTAGGGTGTTCATAGCAGGTCTGCTGAGCTGTCAATTCTGTTGGGATTTGGATCCACCATGAGCCAGACTGTGGTTCTGTTGGTCCATATGGTGACCTGGGCAGTGGTCCTTGTCCTCTGAGCCTCACTGTGTGTGAATTTCCTGGGGAGAAGGAGACTCTGCAGTCCTGGCATGGGAGGACATGATGCTTGTAGTGTCATTGCCGAGTGTGCAAACACAGGCATGCTTTTGGTGTGTAGTGGGAAGACAGAGTTTCATCAATATATGATTAGAATGCTTCCAAGGTTCTGCTACCACCAGACACAATGGTGTGATTCTGTAAAGTTTGGTTCCAGGGGACAAAAGGAGTTTCTGATCTTCAGAGGTTTATCAGGTGTGTATGATGTTGGATGGGTGGAAAGGGCAGAATCCATATCTTCTGCCATAATCTATTTGACAGGAAGCATTCATAACTAATAAGAAGTCTCTGTGTCATGATTTTGGAGCTGGTTCCTGGCACAAAAGGAAACCTGCTACATGCCTCCACTTACTCCATTTCAAATTTGTTGTTTCTCTTTTGCTGTTTATATGTGTATACACATAAAAATATGAGGTGCTGAGTCCATTTCTTATTTCCTTCTAGTTATATGATTTCAGGGCAGAACACTTTGTTTAGGATAACTAACTAGGATGCTCACATCTGGGGAAAAACAATCCCCCCTCTCAATAGTTATTAGTTTCCTACAGTACTTTTTCTAGGAAGAGGGTCTCATTAGATCCCCCTAAATCATCTATGTTAGTATGTGTACTGGCCATGTTTGCTTCTCCATGTGAGATCTTGCAGGTCTCAGGGTCTGTCTTCTGTGGGGGGCCGTTCTCGGGTTCCTCGTGGCTTTACCCAGCAGGTCCACATAGAGGATGATTAGGACCAAGGGCCTGAGTTCAGGTGTCTGAGATGGTCTGCACTTGGCTGTGCTTGGGGAGGAGGTCATTTACTCCACCCCCTTGGCGTCTCTATAAAAACCCTGGGGCAGAGACAGTCGGAGCCCGTTGGAAAAGGTTCCAGGCCCTCTCAAGGCTATCCTTTATTTTCTATCTGTTTATCTCCACAATGTTCTCCACAATAAATCCTTCTATCTAATATTTCCTGCTGCTCACACTCAAGAAAACTCTGGGAAGCTGTGGGGTTGGTGGAAAAATGCCCCACAGAATGGCGCCTGAACAGGGACTAAAGAAAAAAAAAGAAAAAGGGGGGACTAAAGACAAAAAAGGGGGGACTAAGACAAATGAACAGGGACTAAAGACAAAGTAATAGGGACTGAAGATAAAGGAAAATAATAGTTTTATTACAGAGTTTTTGGCAAAAGTGCTGAGTCAGCCCTGCCAGTGGAAAGGCATGCCGGTGTTATGGAAAAATATATATATATATATATATTATATATATTGAGGGACAGGGGTTTTATCCTCGAGAGTAAAGGAAGCGGACTGGAAGGATGTCCGATGCTGCAGCGCAATTCTCTTCTGTCAAAATTTTCTATCTTCTATCCCTTTCTCAATTTCTATCTGTGAAAAATAAGTATAAGGTATAGGGTAGTAATATAGTGTGGAAAAACTTAGAAGTGTAAGATTGTGTAGAAAGATTAAGATAAGTAAGGCAACTAGACAGAAAAACTCTCCAATTTTCTAACTTTGGGGGCTATGAATGCAAACTGGGGAAAAATCTTTCTTTGGGCTTTATGGGTAGTAAAAAAGCTCTTCTCTGAGCTGATGGGGAAGAAAGTTTTCTATGGAAGCTTTTGACCTGGGGACAGCTGAAATGCTAAGTCCAAGCTGCAGGAGAAAGTGATTTCTCCCTGAGGCAATAATGCAGGTGTAAAAAGCCAAAAAGTTTAAAGTTGGGAAGTTTTGGGAAAAGTTGGTCTTTCTCCTGGGGAAAAAATCTTTCTCTTAAACTATAAAGCTTTTCTTGGAAAATTTCGGGGGAAAATATCTCTAAAAAGCTTTACTCTTTCTCAAAAACTCTCAAAACTAAAGCTTTTAATGTTCTCTCTCAGAAGGACAAAAATTAGAATCACCTGAAGATATTAGTGTGGGGACCACCTGTGATTAGTTCTAAAGGAAAACAACAAACCTCTTAAGACAGCAAAACCTCTCTAAGTTCTCGTTCAAGCTTTAAAAATCCTCCCTGCAATGCAGGAGGCAGGGATGGAGTTCCTAAAAACCTCTCTTCTAAGCTCTGTCTCTTCAAGCTAGTAAAAGACAGAGGGTCAGAATACCCTGAGGGAAACGCTTGGGATAGTGCGGGTAAAGAGAGCCCAAAAGGACAGGAAACTTTACGTGAGAAAAGCAAAAAAGCCAAGCTTTTCAGTTACAGCCCAGCTGAGGCATCAAGGGTTTTGTCTGAGTGAGCGTTTCAGAATGAAAAGGTGCTCCTTATTGTCCTAATGCAAAGATCCCCTGAAGTATGCAAACTCTGTTAGCATTGTATCCTCTCTTCTGAGCAAAAACCCAGAAGCGACTGGCCAGCATCTCTGAGTTGGAGTACATTTCAGGCATACTAGGATTCCTGCAATTGTAAACTTCTGGAGCACAGAGCTGAGGCAGGAAGTTGCAGGACCCAGGGGAAGATTGCCAAAGAACAAATAAAGCTAAAGCCAGTGGGAACGGCACAGTTGTCCACTTTCCTACAAGTCCCGGGTTGATAGGTCCACAGCTGCAAAAAGAAATCTGAGAAAAGCTTTCCTATCAGAGTTAAGGACCTTTCTGGGAAAACAGTAAAGCTGACCTGTGTCTGAAGCAGTTGTGCTGCTGAGTCAGACCGCTGTCTGGGGAAAGAGCCCAGCCAGGGCAGAACAGAACTATCCAGGAGGAAAGCTTTCTTTTCTGTCAGAGAAAATTTGTCTTTGAGAAAAGCTTTGTTTCAACTGACTCCTGGTGAGACGTAGTGTAGCCCTGAGGGGTGATTGCCTCTGGCATAAGCTCTGTCCTTGAGCACCCAGACAAGCAAATGCAACCCACTGGGGGACTGGGCCAGGTGAAGGCCTGATGAGGCAAAACATCTGTCCTAAAGGGAGTTTAGAAATGACAAAAACCTTCCTTGTTAGATTTTCAGTCTGTACGCAAACCACACAGACCCATGAAAACAGCTGCCACTGTAGTGCCAGAAACTGTTTCTGGGGTAGAGGGGATAAACTGAGACCAAACTGGACACTGTCAGGGAGAAAGACTGAAGAAACAGAGGGGACAGATTCCTCCCCAGAAAATGCATGACCTGACAAAGCTGCTAGAGTTTGAGGCAGATTCAGGGGGAGAAAAAAAGCCCCTACCTCCAAAGTCAGCTAGCAGAGGTACAGAGCCACAGACAGATACCTGAAGCTCTGCATCTGGGGGTAAAGGAACAAGCAAAATGAGATAAATCAGTGGGAGAAAATCTCTCTGAAGGAGCTATGGAAAAGCTGTTGTAAATGCTTTTGTGTTTCCCTGACTGGCAATGGCAAGCACAAGCCCAGAGGAAAGTTGCTATCAGAAATTTTCCACCTCAATGCGCACTAACGAGGCAGGTGCAGTTCTAATTCAGGGGCCAGTGGCAAATGAAGGAGAGACATCTGTTAAAGCCAGCTGAGTATAGGAATCTCCCAATGTGCCATAACTGAAAATGTAAAATGCTTGTTCAAATCTCCCATTGCAAAAGCAAAAAACTTTGTTCAAACCTCCCAGGCAAGAAACTGTAAGCAAGTCTGGTAAAAGAGAACCAGTTGACTCTCAGACCCGAAAAGAACTATGGGAAATGAAGTCCAAAAGCTAGCTTGCAATAAGGGACTGATATAAGGGAAATGCATTCTGGGAAAGGTAATTTTTCCACTAAAGATGGAGACATTGCCCTGAAACACTTTTGTCAGCTCGAAAATATGTTCATGGTAAACTTAAAATACAGCTTTTAAAAGAATAAGGAAAATCATCTAAGACTTAAGTGTCAGTTCCAATGAAAAATTGAAAGGATATGGAACTAGGTGCTTTGAGGTTTGTGGCTCCATTGGTAAAATGCCTTATTTACGCTAATAGCTGTGCAAAGTTTTTACGGTAGTTGGATGACAGAAAGCTACCTTTAAGAGCAAACAAGCCACTTTAAAATCCTTAAGAAAGCAAGAGAAAGCAGTTTATACACTGAACATTGTTTTAGATATGAAGAAACTTATGTGAAATTAAAAATTCTTTTCCTCTTGAACAAACTGCCTGCAATGAGTGATTCCTTTGCAAATCTAATAAGGAGACAAGGAAACAGGTATTCAACAAGAAATGACTGCTTTATAGATGGGGAACAAACTTCAGAAAAATCTGTCTTAAAAAATAGTTGCTTCACCTGAAAGTACCTTATAAGAAATCAAGGCTAAATATCATAGCTGCTAATATCAGGAGTTAAAGATAATGAAGTGAAAATACTAAATCCTGAAAATGCTGTTTCTCAGAGTAAGCTAATGAAGGATATGTTTCATGAAAGAACATCTTTGTCCTTGACTCCCTTGAATAGTAACAGTTTTGGTGAAAATATTGGAACTAACAATCAAGTCAAAATGTTTCAACAAATTCAAGATGCTATTCACAAAAGAAAGCTGCCATGCTTTGTGGACCATATTAGAGCTCACTCCAATCTTCCTGGTCCTTTAGCTGAGGGTAATGCAATGGCTGAGCATTATCCCAAGTGGAAATGGCTCCACAGTCACATGCTCTTCATCAAAATAGCAAAAGCTTAAGAGAAAGTAATTCAATCTTGCCAAAGAAGCAGCTCATCAAATAGTTAAATGATGTGGGGTATGTCCAAATTATTTTCCTATCCCTCACTTTAGGGGTAAACCCTCAGGTCTTCTTCTCAATCATCTATGGCAAATGGATGTTACTCATATTGCAGAATTTGGCAAATTAAAATATTTACATGTGACCATTGAGACTTGTTCAGGATTTTTAATGGCTAGTGCACAACCTGGGGAAGCTACAAAACATGTAATTATGCATTGCTTGAAGTGTTTTTCATATATGGGTATACCAAATATTATTAAAACTGATAATGGTTCTGGATATAGTAGTAAGGCACTTCAACAACTTCGTACCCAATGGAAAATCGTACATAAAACAGGTATTCCTTTTTCCTCAGGTACAATGTATTGTAGAAAGGGCTCATAGCAGTCTTAAAGTCCAACTTCAAAAAATAAAAATAACAAAGGAAGAAATTTACCCTCAATCTCCACATAATGCATTAAATCATGCTGTTTTTGTTCTGAACTTTTTGAATATGGATGTCTATGAGCAGTCTGCTGCAGATAGATTTTGACACAGTGGCACCCAAGCGACTTTTGCTCAAGTGAAATGGAAAGATCCCTGCTCAGGAATATGGAAGGGTCCTGATCCTGTGTTAATATGGGATCCAGGACATGTTTGTGTTTTTTCACAAGAGGAGAATGAAGCTCAGTGTTTAGCAGAGCATCTAGTAAGGAGCGTGGAACTAAGGAAGGTCAGCTCCAATGACGTTCCTATAAAGGAACCAGAATAAAAGTGGCTCGATTAGTGTTTCTGAGGTTTTGTCACTGGTTAATGCAAACAGTGAGGAAATAGAGTTCAGAGCTGTGCGGCTTTTGGCTTTACTAGCTCCTTTAGAAAATACTTTATATCACCTAATAGCTGTGCAGTAGTCTGAGAAGAGCTTTACAGCAGCTAAATATGATAATTTCACCCTCAGCATGAAGTGAAGTTTTTTCGGTAGAACAAACCAAAAGTACTGCTGTAATAGAAATGTTTGTCTGAATTGAAGCAGTTAGGAAAGCCATTATGATTTTGAATGAAGGGACAGCCTCTAGTTAAAAACTGTTTACCGCTGACAGTGCATCTCTGCCAGTTCCAGAATGGCGTATCACAACTCTATAACAACACACACTAAATCTCTGTGTTTTATAGCAAAGCTGACTATAAACTCTAAAGTTTAGAAATAATGTATGTACTTCCTGTCTAGTTAAGAGAATCTAATAGAGATTGTGATAATTAAGAGTAAGAAGTAGAAAAAAGATGAAAATAAGATATGTGAGTTTTTAGAAATTATTCTCTTGTTAAATCTCTGTGTTAAGAAATCTTTAGGTGTTTGCTAAATTAGATATATGATAAAGGTAGCCCTATATAAGTTTGTAAAATAGATCTATAGAGTTCCTTTAAGAAGATAAGCTTGCAAGAAGTATCTAAGGTAGTCTTAAGACATGTAGTAATAAGCTTGTAAGATGCTAGTTGTAAATGTAAGTTTAAATAAATAAGATGGAATGAATATAAGAAGTGTATAAGAAGTAATAAGAAATATATTTGCTAAAGTAGTTCTATAGTTTCCTTAAGGACTATAAATAAGTAGATAGATGTTAATATGTTATATGTGAGTTTGTAAAAATATGTAAATGTTGAGTGTGAGTTTATGCTTAAGCACATGTTATATGTGAGTGTGAAAAAGTATAAATGTTGAATGTGAATCTATGCTTAATGTATATGGTGAAAGAACCTGAGACACAGAAGGTTGTGTCCTGGTAGACTGCAAAGGACGCAGTCTGAATTTTTTCAAAAGTTCCAGAAGCCACTAAGAAGCTAAGAATGGTGGATGCCAGAACCAGCACAACAAGGCATCTGCCCCTGAGATCCATGGAAAACCAACACAACACAGAAAATCCTGAGGTAACATCAAAAACGGTGAGGTTTAGATTACTACTGTACCTAAAAAGGTCTCTGGCTTGAGAATAAAAGTTGCAGAGATGCTTGTTTGAACTAAAATTGTTAACTGCAAAAAGTTTTGGTTGTAAAATGTCTCTTCATATTTGGAAGTGAAAGCCTGATACCATCATTTACTTTTTTTTTAACTTAAAATAAGGAGATAAAACTAAAAAGGATTTGGGTTATGGATTTCTTCATATTTGGAAAGCTAGTACCAGAATTTATCATTTGAATTTTAGGACTTAATGAACTGAACAATAGATTTCATTGCAATGGGACAATTTTGAGTTTACTTATAGTAATGACATGGGAACAATTTTCTGGAATTATTTGTGTTAAAAATGGAACTGTTTAAATGAAGAAATTTATTGTTTCTACCTTGACTGAAGATGCAGTTTTGTGTATGCATATAAGCTGGTGATTCATGAATTGTGTTAAAAATGCAATTATTTTGTGGAACAATTTATGTAAAAATGGAGTTATGGAACTGGTTTTGTGTTACAAATGGAACTGTTTAAATAGAACTGTTTGGATTTTCTAACTAGGCTTGAGACTTTGCTTAAAAAATTATAAAGAAAAGGGAGAGTTAATATTCCTTAGTCTATTTAATTTGAAAAATATTTTCTTGTTATTTGAGTGGATTAATGTTATGTTAGTAAGAAATGCAAATGGGTATACTAAACTTTAAAGGGTAAAGAGTTTTATTATGAAACTTCTTTTGGATGTTTTGCTAAAAGTTTTCAAAGTGTGTTAATATTTAGATTGAGAATATTGCTTTTCAATGTGGGTTTGTATGAATTGTATAAGTTTGGGTTCCTCTAACTAGGTTTGAGATTTTGTTTAAAAAATTATAAAGGAGGAGTTATGAGCTTGAATTATGTTTGCAGAAATTATGTTTAACCTATTGGTATTAATGCACCCTGCTTTTGTGGAGTTAAGGAAATATTTAAGTTTGATGTCAATACATTGAAGTTTTTCCTAAGTTCTGTTAGTAATAAAATTCAAATGATTAATAGTTAAAGTTGTAAGATGGAGAAAATTGTTAACTATATATAGCACCATTTATGCTAATTCAAATGGTTCTGTTAAGAGTTTGCTTTGTGTTGTAAGATTGGGAGAATGGTGCCCATGTATAGCAATATTTATGTAGCCCTGTTAATGGTAATGATGAAGCTAAGGGATTCTTTAAGTTTGTAGTTGCCCTAAGAGTTTTTGGTTTAAAGAGGGCTTGATGCAGCTAAAGACTGCTGTAGTCACCTTGGACCTAATCCAAAAGAGAAATGCCATCTTAAACATCCTCTACTCCCATACTGGGAAGTATAACAACTATGGAGATTGCTGTAAGCTATTAATGAGTTATTTTTTATATATTAAAAATGGGGGATCTGTGGGAGCCCATTTTCAGGTTCCTCGTGGCATTATTCAGCAGATCCACAACTTTACCATAACCCCCCTGACCCTGATCCCTGACCCTGACCCCTACCCTCACACTGCTGAGGTACAACAATTCTGCAGAAGGTCAGGGTCACCTGCTGAGGCCCAACACCTCCTGAGGGCCCTGGACACCTGCTGAAGAAAAGGGGAAACTCCTGAGGACACAGACAC
>CABHPQ010045653.1:0-27911 GCA_902168405.1 Peromyscus aztecus
TATCAACGTGTAGAAGGCTGCAAATAGATCCATATCTATCACCATGCACAAAACTTAAGTCCAAGTGGATCAAAGACCTCAACATAAATCCAGCTACTCTGAACCTGCTAGAAGAGAAAGTAGGAATTAGTCTTGAATGCATTTGCATAGCAGATCGCTTCCTAAATATAACACCAGTAGCACAGACACTGAGAGAAACAATCAATCAATGGGACCTCTTGAAACTGAAAAGCTTTTGTAGAGCAAAGGATATGGTCAACAAGGCAAAGCGACAGCCTACAGAATGGGAATAGGTCTTCACCAACCCCACATCTGACAGAGGACTGATATCCAGAATATATAAGGAACTCAAGAAATTAGACATCAAAATGCCCAACAGTCCAATCACGAAATGGGCTATAGAACTAAACAGAGAATTCTCAGCAGAGGAAACACAAATGGCTGAAAGACATTTAAGGAATTGCTCAACATCCCTAATCATTAGGGAAATGCAAATCAAAACAACTCTGAGATACCACCTTACGCCAGTCAGAATGGCTAAGATCAAAAACACTGAAGACACCTTGTGCTGGAGAGGATGTGGAGCTAGGGGAACTCTCTCCTCCACTGCTGGTGGGAATGCAAGCTTGTACAGCCACTTTGGAAATCAATATGGCACTTTCTTAGAAAATTGGGAATCAATCTCCCCCAAGATCCAGCTATACCACTCTTGGGCATATACCCAAGGAATGCTCAATCATACCACAAGGGCACTTGCTCAGCTATGTTCATATCAGCATTATTTGTAATAGCCAGAACCTGGAAACAATCTAGATGCCCTTCAACCGAAGAATGGATAAATAAACTGTGGTACATATACACAATGGAATACTACTCAGCAGAGAACAACAATGACATCATGAGGTTTGCAGGCAAATGGATGGATCTAGAAAAGATCATCCTGAGTGAGGTAACCCAGACTCAGAAAGACAAACATGGTATGTACCCACTCATAGGAGAATACTAGTTGTGGAACAAGGATGACTGGACGGCTACTCACAACACCAGGGAGGCTACCTGGAAAACAAGACCCCAAGAAAGACACAGGCATCGCCCAATGACAGAGAAATGGATGAGATCTACATGAACAGTCTGGACGTGAGTGGGGGTAATGAGGGGCGAGGGTCGAGGGAAAGAGAACTTGGGGGAGCGGGAGATCCCAACTGGATCAAGAACAGAGAGGGAACACAAAGAATGTTCATGGTAAATGAAGACCACATGAGACTAGGAAGAAGCAAAGTGCTAGAGAGGCCCACAGAAATCCACAAAAATGCCCCCATAATAGACTGCTGGCAATAGTTGAGAAATAGCCTGAACTGACCTACTCTGGTGATAGGATGGCCAAACACCCTAATTGTCTTGCTAGAAATCCCATCCAATGACTGAGGGAACTGGATGCAGATATCCAAGGTCAGGCCCCGGGTGGAGCTCCGGGAGTCCAATTTGCGAGAAGGAGGAGGGTTTATGAGAGCAAGAGTTGTTGGGACCAGGGATGGATGGAATACAGGGACGAGTGGCCAAACGAATGGAAACACATGAACTGTGAACCAATGGCTGAGGGGCCTCCAACTGGATCAGGCCCTCTGAATGGGTGAGACAGTTGATTGGCTTGATCTGTTTGGGAGGCATCCAGGCAGTTGGACTGGGTCCTGTGCTCAGTGCATGAATTGGCTGTTTGAAACCTGGGGCTTAGCAGAGAAGCTTGGCTCAGCCTGGGAGGAGGGGACTAGACCTGCCTGGACTGAGTCCACCAGGTTGATCTCAATCCTCGGGGGGAGTTGTTGTCCTGGAGGAGATGGAAATGGGGGGTGGGCCGGGGGAGGGGGGTTGGGCGGGAGCGGGGAAAATGGGGGAATCCATGGCTGATATGTAAAGTTGAATTATATTGTAAAATAAAATAAAATAAATTCAAAAAAAGACCAACAATTAATACATGAGAACACATGAAACTAAAAAAGCTTCTGTACAGCAAAGGACACAATCATTCAAGTGAAGAAGCAGTCTAGAAAATGGGAAAAATGTTTTTATCAACTATACACTTGACAGAGGGCTAGTATATACAAAGGAATAAAAATACTAAACATCAAGGAAACAAGCAACCCAAAAAAATGGGGCATGGAACTAACAGAGAGTTATCAAAAGATATAATATAAATGTCTACAAAATGTTGAAAATTTGTTCACGGTTGATTATTAGCCATAAAGGAAATGCAAACTAAAACTACTTTGAGATTTTGATCTCACCCCATACAGAAATGTTAACCTTAAAACAAAATGGTGACAAATGCTGGCATGATGTGAGAGAAGGAGAACACTTATTCATTGCTAGTGGGAATGCAGACTGATGCAGGTACTATGAAAATCAATGAGATGTTTTCTCAAAACTCTAAAAACGTGTATACCACATGGTCCACCTATGCCACTCTTGGACATGTACCCAATGGACTCTATATCCTCCTATAGAGATACCTGCTCATCAATGTCATTGCATTGCTGCTCTAATCATAATAGCTAGGAAATTGAAACAACACAGATAACCATCAGTTGATGAATGGATAATGAAAAATGAGGTATATTTATACTATCAAATATTATCCAGCTGTTAAGAAAAAATGAAATCTCAAATCTGCAGGTAAATAGATAAAGCTGGAAATGACTATTCTGAGTGAGGTGACACAGACCCAGAAAGACAAAGGTGGCAAGTTTTCTCTCATTTGTGGATTTTAGCTTTGTATGTTCAGAGAAGTGTGTTTCATTTTGAATGTCCATAGAGGTTAGGAAATTAATTTTTTTCTTTATTGAGAAAATTTTTTATTCATTTTACATACCTAACACAGATCCCACTAGCTTGGTTTGGTTATCTCTGTAGGTTTCCCCATCATGATCTTGATGCCCCTTGCTCATAAAATCCCTCTTCCTTTTCTTCTACTGGACTCCTGGAGCTCAGCCTGGTGCTTGGCTGTGTGAAAGGGTATATGGTGATGGTTTGGCTAGCACTGGTTACCGCAGCAGCCGCGATTTGGCTAGCGGCAGAAGAGTCATGAGCAGAGGAATCACAAGCCATGGTTACCAGAGTTAGAATGGGCTTTATCAGAGAGAAGAGGGGATAGGACAGGAGAAGCCAGGTCTGGCAGAGAGGAAACAGAAAGAGAGGCGCGCAGAGGGGCGGGGAGAGAGAGAGAGAGAGAGAGAGAGAGAGAGGCACAGATAGAGAGCACGGGGTGCAAGTCCGGCTTTTAGGCTGGGACGCAGTTGCCTGCTGATGACATAATAAGGCACCAGATGAGACCCCCAGAGCTGAGCATATACAGAATCCTTACACTGTGGATCTCTGCATCTGCTTCCATCAGTTACTGGATGAAGGCTCTATGATGACAGGGTATTCACTGATCTGATTACTGGGATGAGCCAGTTCAGGCACCCTCTCCACTATTGTCAGTAGTCTAAGCTGGGGTCATCCTTGTGGATTCCTGGAAACTTCCACGGCACCAGATTTCTCCCTATTGTAGCAGGAATCTTAAAAAGTTCTTATTAATAAAAAACAAACCTGGGGCCAGTTATTGGGGTGAAATGCTGGATGGTCAGAGAGACAGAACAAGCCACAGCTAACCTCACCTGGCCAACTTCTCAGCTGATCTTGTTTCCTCAGACTGGAAGCCTCTGTGTCCTCATATCCGAATGGCTCTCAGCTGAACTGTGCTGCTCAAAACCTAAAAGCTTAACCAGCCAAATGCTTCTAGTTTCTGGTCCTCACGCCTTACATACCTTTCTTCTTTCTACCACCACTCCCTGGGACTAAAGGCTCGCTTTCTGGGATTAAAGGCATGAGTCACCATGCTTGACTGTATCCTTGAACACATGGATTTCTGCCTCTGGAATGCTAGGATTAAAGGTGTGAGTGCCACCATTTTCTAGCCTTTGTATCTAGTGGCTGTTCTGTCTCTGACCCCAGATAAGTTTATTAGGGGGCACAATATTTTGGGGAACACAATACCACCACACCCTATCCGCATGATGTCTCCATCTATCATGATATCTCTTTCATTGCTCTTCCACTCTGTCCCTGTTCCAGCCCGACTATCCTGTTCCTTTATGTTCTCATTCCCCATCTCCTTCCCTCAATCGCCCCTCCTCACCCCCAGTTTACTCAGGACCATAGCAGGGACAGCCTTCAAGGAAGGGGAGTGAGAAAACAGTAGTATGAAGGCGTAAAGATAATTTAAAAACAGGAAGTATTAAATTGGGGTGGGGGATAGGAGAGAGATATAGATGAGGGAATATGGGGAGAGATAAGAAATACTAAAGGTCCTTTGAAAAAAGTCGTATGGAAACTTACTAATGTAGAAGCAATCAGAAGGAATGCAGCTTCCAGTTGAATGACAGCTCGATTTCTCTATGTTCACTGACATTAATAATTGGTGTATTTGAAAATAGGGTGTTACCAGGTTGTGGAGGGTAAATAGTAGTATTGGCAGTAGCCTGTAATGTTTTGGTCTACAACTCAAAAAGATGTAACCTATTCCTGGTACTGAGAGTTTTATTTCATAGCATATGGGGTCTAGGGCAATGTCTCCTCCATTATATGATAATTCCAATTAAATTATTTTCACACACACACACACACACACACACACACACACAAACAAATCTTCTACTAAAGTAGCCTTTCAAAAGACCTTTTGTGTTAGTTATCTCTACCCATATTCCCTCTTCTACCCTGCCCTCCCATTCCCATCACCATGTAATCCTTCTATTCTTATTTCTGCTTTATCTCTTTATAAAACTACATTCTATTTCCCCTTCCTCAAAAGATCTGCTCCTCTCCACAGTATTTCACTAGTTACCTAACCTCTGTGGATATTCAAAATGAAATTCACATATCTAAAGCTTAAAACTAACATCTATATATGAGGAAAAATACAAGGTGTTTGTCTTTTTGTCTGGGTTAGTTTAGCCAAGATTCTTGTCCCATTCATTTACAATCATTTTTATAATTTCAATTTTTCTTAATAGCCGAATAGTATTACATTGTGTAAATGTACTGAAGTTTCATTATCCATTCATTAAATGGTGGATGTCTAGCTATTTCTGGCAATTACGTATAGTCAGCGATGAACATGGATGAGCAAGTGTCTCTGTAGTATTAAGTAGAGTCCTTTGGGTATATGCCAAAGAGTTGTATAGCTGGATCTTCTTCTATACTATACTATACTATACTATACTATACTATACTATACTATACTATACTATACTATACACATTACAAGAACAGAAAAGTAATCATCAATCTCACCCAGCTATGAACTCTGCTAACTACAATAATATATAGTAACCTGCCTGCAAGATGTATCTGCTGCTGATGATAATGGAAGTAAATAACCATTTCTTAATTGGGCTTAAGGTCTGCTTAATGAGTTGGAATGCGTATCTGAAACTATTAATGAGACCAAGAACCTAAGACTAGTTAAGTCATGGACCCTAGGAAATACCAGTTACTGTTATTCTGCTACCTGAACATAGCAATAAAATGACTCCTTATGACATATCGTTATACCTTCATATTAATGCATCTCCCAGTGCTCATCAGAGAAGTTTCTTTTAGCAGTAGATGGTGATTAATATAGAGATCCACAACTTGTCAGGGTAGGTTCACAGAATAAGAGATCGGAATGTAAATCCCTAAAGGGAACATATCTTGCAGCTTTTCCCTCTCAGGGCTCAGAGATCATTTTGGAAGAGAGGTGGAAAGGCAATAAGAGCCAGAGGATGGAAGCACAATAGGGCAGCTACACATATAAAGTGCCAGAGATCACGACAGCATGCACAAGGCCTGTGCAAACTCAAGCTAGAACAAATTCCAGCAAGGAGATGGGAGGTGGGCATGAAACCCTGCCCACAGCCAAGGAGCTATTGGCACTTAATAACTGTTGAGAAAGGGAAGGTTAATTTGTTTAAGACTATTTTCCCTAGTAAGTCTACTATGCTCCAGTGAAAGATCACACATCCAAGCATATATAGGCTGCACAATTTGGACTTGACAAGTGAAAAAAAAGGAAACAAAGTTGAGTGAGAAGGAAATGGGAGTGTACCTTGGGAGAATTGAGGCAAGGGTGAATATAATCAAAATACATTGTATGGAATTCTCAGAGACCTAATAAAGAAAAGTATAATTTTTCCTTGACTTTTCTTCTCTTTTCTTTTCATTTATTCTTCTCCCATACAATACATCCAAACCACAGCATTCCCTCCCTCATCTCCTCCCAGTCCCCCACCCACACTCTCCCCTATCCACTGCTCCTCCATATCCCCTCAGAAAAGAGCATTCCTACAATGATGTCAATTGAATGCACATAACAAGAATGCAACAGGACTAGACACAAACCCTCATATCAACACTGAAAGAGACAGCTCAGGAGGATGGAAAGGGTCCCAAGAGCAGACAAAAGAGTCAGAGACAACCCCACTCCCACTGTTAGGAGTCCCACAAAACTCCCACAACATTTATACAGAGAACCTAATGCAGACCCATGCCATCTCAATGATTGCTGCTTCAGTTTCTGTGAGCTCCTGTGAGCCCTGCTTATTTGATTCTGTGGACCATGTTCTGGTGTCCTGGACCCCTCTGGCTCCTACAATCCTCCCCCACCTTCTTTCAAGGCATTCCCTGAGTTCCTAATGTTTAGCTGTGAGTCTCTGCATCTGCTCCCATCAGTTGCCAGAGGAAGCCTCTCTGAGGACAATTGGGCTAGGCACTGATCTATGAGTATAGTAGAATAATGTTAGGAATCATTTAATTGATTTTTTTAAAATTCTGATCATGTTTGCTTCTACTCTAGGTCTCTGGGCCATCTAATTTTCAGTTCCTGGCTATCCAGGCATTGTTCACCCTAGGCTGACTCTTGTGACTTTGGCCTCGTTAGACCAGTCATTGGTCAGTCGCTTCTACAGGTTTTGCACCATTACCCCAGCACAACTTGTGAGTAGGACAGGTGTGGGTTGAAGGTTTTGTGGTTGGGTTGGTGCCCTAGTCCGACCACTGGGAACCATTCCTAGTAACAGAAGATGGCCAGTTCAGGTCTTGTATTCCCCATCACTAGGAGTCCTTGCTAGGGTCACCTTCATAGATTCCTGGGAGTTCCCAATGCACCAGGTTTCTACGTTGCACCCTAAATTGCCCATATTCCAGTTGTCTAGATTTCCCCCTCATTATTACTTTTACTTTTTGACAAGTTTATACATGTATACATTATTTTTGTAATCATATTTGATCCCAATTGCTCTCTCTTAATCCCCTTCCCACTGCTGCTGACTCCTTTTCTCTCTCCAACTAACTCCCATCCTGGTTTCATGTCTTCTTTTTATGTGTGACTCACTGAGTTTAATTAGAGTTGCTTTCATGAGAATGGGTGGTAGTTTGTTTACCATATCCTGAGCAACGTACCAGGCTACATAATGAAGTAAAAAAAAATGACTCCCCCCTCCCCAGTAGCCATCAACTACAAAAATATTTAGGTAAGTTGAGGCCTTATGAGCCCCTCATCTGTCCACGAAGGGAGGTTGAGGAGCCAATTTTGTGTAAGACTTGGTTAGGCACCACAGCTACTTTGTGTTCATGACTACAATGGTCATATCACATCCAAAGGACAGCATTTAATAGCACACTTCATTTTCAGATTCATATTCTTTTTTATATTATGTTTCTTTTTGTTATTAAGAGATTTTTCTATTCATCTTACATATCAACCACAGATTCCCCTGTCCTCCTTCCTCCTGCCCCCCAGCCTGCCCCGCCAACCCACCCCCCATTCCCACCTCCTCCAAGGCAAGGTCTCCCATGGGGAGTCAGCAGAGCCTGGTACATTCAGTTGAGGCAGGTCCAAGCCCCTCCTCCCTGCATCAAGGCTGTGCAAAGTGTCTCACCATAGGCACTGGGCTCCGAAAAGCCCGCTCATGCACTAAGGACAGGTCCCAGTCTCACTACCTGGGGGGTCCCCTAAACAGTTCAAGCTAAACAACTGTCTCACTTATCCAGAGGTCCTAGTCCAGTCCCATGGGGCCTCCTCAGCTATTGGTTCACAGTTCATGTGTTTCCACTAGTTTGGCTAGTTGTCTCTGTACTTTTTCCAATCATGGTCTCGATATCTCTTGCTCATATAATCCCTCCTTTCTCTTGTCGATTGGACTCCTGGAGCTCCACCTGGGACTTAGCCATGGATCTCTGCATCTGCTTCCACCAGTCACTGGATGAGGGTTCTATCATGACAGTTAGGGTGTTCGGCCATCCGATCACCAGAGTAGGTCAGCTCAGGCACCCTCTCAACTATTGCCAGTAGTCTATAGTGGAGTCATCTTTGTGGATTACTGGGGGCATCTCCAGCATTCTGCTTCTTCTTATTCCCATGGTGTCTTCATTTATCATGGTATCTCTTTCCTTGTTCTCCCACTCTGTTCCTGATCCAGCTAGGATCTCCTGCTCCCCTAAGCTCTCTTTCCACTGACCCTTGCCCTCCATTACCCCCCTCACCCCCAGTTTGCTCATGTAGATCTCATCCATTTCTCCATCACTGGGTGATCCCTGTGTCTTTCCTAGGGTCCTCTTTACTAGCTAGCCTCCCTGGAGCTGTGAGTTGCAGTCTGGTTATCCTTTGCTTTACATCTAGTATCTACTTATGCATGAGTACATACCATGTTTGCCCTTCTGAGTCTGGGTTACCTCACTCGGGATGATATTTTCTAGTTCCATCCATTTGCCTGCAAACCTCATGCTGTCATTGTTTTTCTCTGCTGAGTAGTACTCCATTGTGTATATGTACCACATTTTCTTTATCCATTCTTCAGTTGAAGAGCATCTAGGTTGTTTCCAGGTTCTGGTTATTACAAATAATGCTGCTCTGAACATAGCTGAGCATGTGTCCTTGTGGTATGATTGAGCATTCCTTGGGTATATGCCCAAGAGTGGTATAGCTGGGTCCTGAGGGAGATTGATTCCCAATTTTCTGAGAATCCGACATACTGATTTCCAAAGTGGCTGTACAAGTTTGCATTCCTACCAACAGTGTAGGAGTGTTCCCCTTGCTCCACATCCTCTCCAATATAAGCTCAGACTCATATTCTTTTTGCTCCTTCTCTGCAGAACTCCTTTCACTCTTCTTCTTTCTCTCTCTCTTTTTTGTGTTTTTTTTTTTTTTTTTTTTGAGACAGGGTTTCTCCACATAGTTTTGGTGCCTGTCCTGGATCTCACTCTGTAGACCAGGCTGGTCTTGAACTCATAGAAATCTGCCTGGCTCTGTCTCCCGAGTGCTGGGATTAAAGTTGTGTGCCACCACCACCCAGCTCCTTTTACTCTTCTAAGGGGGTTATGTAGATGTATAAGTTTATGGTTAAACACTCATCAGTCCTTTATGGCCAGTAAGTTCATCACTTATAAGTCTCTGCATTAATTATGGTTCTCTACAAATAAGTTTTTCTAACCAATGCTGAGATCAGTACAAATTTGTATGTATAAACATACATATTTAGAAGCCAGTTTGATCACATGTCCATTCAACTAAAGGAGAGTAGTAGATGCTTGCCCCAATCTGGGACTGTGACATCCCATCTACTGGCTTTTGAGCAGGTTTACAGTACCAGGCATGTATTCCCTCCAATGGAGCAAACCTTCAAATCCAATCAGAAAGCAGTTGAGAAAATGTAGAGCTTTTAGCATTTGTAATGAAATCAGACTGTTTTATCCTTTCAAAAAGTTCTTGAAAATCTTTAGTCCTGATAATTTTACTAGGCTAAACAGAAAAAGGTTCATTTGTTTCCAAAATGAAAGACAGGACCTCTATGCCAGAAGCCTGCATTCTACAAAATTGTTTTCTATTTCAGAAAGGTCACAGTTGACAATAACATATAAATTTTCAAACACAGAACTGGTAAATGCATTAAGGTTTCTCATTGGAATTCCATACTTTAATAGTCTCTCTCTCTCTCTCTTCCTTCCTCTCTCCCTCCCTCTGTGTGTGTGTGTGCTTGTGTGTATAATAAGCTGTAACTCCTACATATTACCATTGTAAAACTGCATTGTTACAATATATTTTACTATGTATTAAATTACTATTGTGTCCCAAGGCTCCCTGTAGAAACACTACTCACTAGTGAACTCATTATTGATATTGAGGAATTCCCTTGATAACTATAGCAAGCTAGTATTTCAATGCCCAAAGTGTTATATTAACAGTTATAATTAGATTTGTCACTGCATTAACATTATATTTTTCCCATAAATATTAAAGAAATCATGTACTCAGACTTAGAGGGAAAGAATATGTTCTTCAATATAGAAATGAAGAAGCCATTGTGTACTTACTATAACTATGGAAGTAAAGGTTCAATACAAGTCAGCACAAGTCATAGTTGGGTATATATTGCCTATTGCTTTCACATATAAAATAAAAATGAAGTCTACTTTTTATTTCTCCTTTTATTGAAAATTGATTCTTTTCCCACATTATATATCTTGATTATGGTTTCCCCTTCTTCTACTCCACCAAATTCCTCCCCATCTCCCCTCCCATTTGGATCCACTTGCTTTCTGTCTTTCATTAGAAAAGAACAGGCTTCTGTGATATTAATAAAATATAACAAAATAAAATATAATTAGATAAAACAGAAAGTATTATGTCAGAGTTGAACAAAACAAATCAATAGAAGGAAAAGGGTCCAGAGATGGCAGAAGAATCAGAGACCCACTCATTTGCACACTCAGGAATCCCATAAAAACACTAAACTGGAAGTCATAATGTATCCACAGAGGACCTGGTGCAGATCTGTGCAAGCTCTCTGCATGCTGCTTCAGCCCCTGTGAGTTCACATGAGTTTGATCATGTTGATTTAGAAGTCTTTGTTTTCTTGGTGTCCTCCCTCAGTGACTTCCTCTTTAGCTGAGTTCCCTGAGCCCTGAGGGCTGGGATTTGTTGATACATCCCATTTGGAGCTCAGTGTTCCAATGTCTATAATTCTATGGATGCCTGGCTGTGAGCATCTGTATTTGTTCTCATCTGCTGCAAGAGGAAGCTTCACTGATGAGGACTGAGCAAGGCATTGATCTATGAATATAGTAGAATAATGTTAGGTGTTATTTCATCACATTTTTGTTTGTTTCATTTTTGATCAGCAGTATTTGGTTTTACTGTAGGTCCCTGGGCTACACAGTCTCTGGTTCTTGGTCGCCTAAGCAGTATCAGGTATGGGTTTCATCTCATGGAGTGGTCCTTAAGTCAAATCATATATTGGTTGGTTACTCCCATAAGCTTTGTGCCACAATTCCCTAGCAAGTCTTGTAGGCAGGGCAACATTGTAGATCAAAGGGTTTGTGGCTGGCTTGGTGTTTACATTTCTCTTTTGGTAGCAAGCAGAGTACCTTCATTGGTATAATAAAGATGCTAGAACATAAGGGTAAAGGCTCTATGTGGGCACCAGCTCAACTTTTCCAAGTTCAGTGAGTTATATACGTGTTGTCTTAAGCAATAGGGCCTTGATACCACTTTGTGGAGAGCAATCTGTAGTCTTGGTAACAGCCTGAGTTGTTTGGGCATTCCCATGTGGCACCTTTGGCCATCATGTCACTTAGATGTAACCCAATCCTGGTACCGGAAGCTTCATTTGGTAACAAGATATGTTCAGTTTGGACTCTGTCTCCCACATTATTTGAAAATTTCATTTAGATCACCTTCAATGTATGTATATATTTTAGGAAGCTTCTACTGTAGATTTTTATACTACCCTTTAAATGCCCCTTAATTTTAGCTGTGTCTCTGCATATTCCTTTTCTCAGCTCCCTCTCCCCTCCCCATCCCCACTTGATCCTCCTGTTCCAGGCCCCTTCATCCATCCATAATTATTTATTCTATTTCCCTTTCCTAGCAAAATGAGATCTACCTGTTCCCTCTAGTCCTTTGCTCTGTACGTAACCTCTGTGGTTCTATGGACTGTAGTTTGATTATCATCGTTTTAACAGCTTACATCCACATATAAGTGAATACATACCACATTTATCTTTCTAGGTCTGGCATACCTCACTCAGGATGATTTTTATTTTTCCATCCATTTGCCTGCAAGTTTCATGATGTCATTTTTAAATGGCTGAGTAAATTGTGTAAATAAACCATGTTCTCTTAATTTGTTCTTCTGTTGAGGGACACCTAGGTTGTTCCAACTTCTGGCTCAGGGATAGCTCAGCCATTAAAGTCAAGGATCACAACCAAAAAATATAAAAACAAAGTATTCTTTAATAAATGAATGACACTAGGAGAGAGAAAGAGATGGGGGAGGTGGAGGGAGAAAAGGAAAAAAGAGGAACTGGGTGAGGGAGAGGGAAAGAGATTGTATACCAACATATACCCATACAAGTGTTTTGTTTTTGCAGTTTTTCCTTCCTTAATAACAAGGAATATGAAACCTATTGTCTTAGTTAGCTTTCTATGCTGTGATAAAACACCATGACCAAAAGCAACTTGGGGAGTAAAGGGTTTATTTCAGTTTACAGATCTGCATCAGGGCAGGAATTCAATGAGGGAAGGAACATGAAGGCATAAACAGAAGACCATAGAGGAGTGCTGCTTACTGGCTTATTCCACCTGGCTTTCTGAGTCTGTTTTTTTTAGCACCAAGGACCACCATTCCAAGGGTGGCACCACCCCAATGGGCTGGACCTTCTCACATCAATAAATAATAATAAAAAAAGTACTACAGATTTGTCTAAAGCCCAATATGGTGGAGGTGTTTTCTCAACTGAGGTTCCCTCTTCCAAAATAAGTCTAGCCTGTTTCAAGTTGACATAAAAACTAGCCAACACAGCTATTAAGAACAAACTGTCCAGGCACTATGGTAGATGTTTTATATTATCATTAATTCAGTGATAAGAAAACCAAAACCTAGAAAAGTTAAGACACTTGCCCAATGTTATCTATATGCCTCCTGCTTGGGGTCACTCAGAATAGTTTCCAAAATGTCTGAAGGCTTAATTCTATGATCAAAAGTAAGTGTCAAATTTTGAAGTAAATGGAAAAGAGAGGGGCATGAGAAAAGATAGTAAAAATGTTGGTCTCCAGGGTAGTCAGGTCTTTGTCAAGAACAAGAGATTCTACACACTATTTCTCTTCAGTACTTATTCTCACAGTTATTCTGTAGGCTTATTTATTACTCTCTTCATATCCTCAATTTCAAACACTACTATCTCCTCCTTTTAGCACCTGGGCCTTTAGTCTTTTTAAAACTGTACAGGACACTTACTCTTTATACGCCATCAAATTGTAACAGTTCCTCATAATTCTCAAGTCTTCGATTTAGTTTTTCTTAATGTGAATACCATGGTACATCATTATCATCACTCTCTCACATATGCTCTCAATATGCTTACATCTTTATTCCTCGATTTCACCAATCAAAATGCAATTTAAGTTAAATCCAATTCTTTACCTCCATTTATCCAAATCAATGCAAGTTAAAGTGGTTCATGGAAACTATATAACTGCATTTATTGGCCTTATTGTAAATTGTTTGGCATGAATCTTATCTGTGTCCTCTTATTCTTATCCCCAAATCATTCTAAATTTCTCTAGTCCAGTCATGTTCCCAATCTCTTTGGTAGCAATTTCATGTCTTTTCTTCCTCAAATCTCCACTGTATCTTCTCTGCAATCACTTCAGCTGATTATTTTACTACCTAACTTAGAAACACAAAAAAAACTTCAAGTTGTACAATACTATAATCTTATAGAGATAGTTCTCTTTGTATTGCTATAGTCATGAAAGTTATGAAACCCCAATGAATTAATAGATCTAAGAAATATCCTCAGTAGCTATATCCCCAAAGGAAAAAATAGGCATTGTGTGCCTCCTGATCGAACTATATAACACTATATTCAAAAATTTGAATTCTGATATGTTAATCTGCTTTGTTTTGTATAAGAGAATGTCAAATTTACATAGTTTTATTTCTATTATTGAAAGAATATTTTGACAAAAAAACAACTTAAAGGAGAAAGGGTTAATTTCAACTTATAATTCCAGGTTATGGTTCACCATGGTGGGAAAGTCAAAGCAGGAATGTCAAAGAGCTAGTCATATTACATACAGTCAAGAGCAGAGAGAAATGAATGCATACATTCTTTCTTGCTTGTTCAGCTTAATTTCTCCACTCTTATATAGTTTAAAACCCCCTACACAAAAATGGTGTTGCTTATAAAGGTCCAGGTGTTTTGACATCAATTAATTAAGACTATCCCAGAAAACATGCCCATAGACCAATCCCTCTTTGGTACTCTCTTCACACATGATTTTAGACTGTGTCAAATTGAAAGTAAAAGTTAACCATCATATACACTTACATAATTTATAAAAAGTAAAATTTAAATTCTCAGGTTCTAAAGGCTGGAAACACATTGTCAATATGTTAGCATCAGGCAGTCTTGTTGGGTTATACTAAGACAGATGGCAGAAGAGCTTTAAAGAGGTGATGGCTAGCTGCTGGGAGAGGAAGAGGCAGTTTTCTCTGAGAGTATAGAGTCTATGCTGTAGATTCCAGGAAGTTGATCACTCTTCAGTAGAGGACCACATATCCATGGGTTTTTGAGCAGCATAAATTGTTCTTGAAATATTACAAATATAAGACACAAAGTTGAGTAGGTAGGGGAGGAGTGGTTGATCTGGCAAGAACTGGTGGAAGGGGATGAATATGCTCTAAATGTGTTGTATGGAATTCTAAAAGAGGTATAAAAAGGGGGAGAGCTTTAAACAGCAAGCCAACAAGATGAACTCAAACTCAATATTCTTATGATAACTAATTCACTCCCACATTAAAGACATTAATCCACTAATAAGGACAGAGGCTTCATAATCTAGTCACTATACAGTTGCCTTTGGAATTATTTATATAACACATATAATACGTAAAATTTGGGGAGTATAACTCAATTATAGCACTATATATCATCAAGTATCTGATGAAGAACAGAAGAGGAAAGAACACTTTAAAAGTCACCATAATGCAGGGGGGAGGGGTTTGGACCTGCCTCAGCTGGGTGTGCCAGGTTCTGCTGACTCCCCAAGGAAGACCTTGACTTGGGGGAGGTGGGGATAGGAGGTGGGTTGGGGGTGGAGGTTGGGGGTGGGGAGGGGGGAATCTGTGGTTGGTATTTAAAGTGAATAGAAAATTTCTTAATAAATAAATAAATAAATAAATAAATAAGTAAATAAACAAATAAATAAATAAAAGTCACCATGAAGGATTAATTAGCAAGACTACGGATATAGCTCCGGGGTAGAGTACTTGCCTAATATGTATGAGGCTGTAGTTTTCAATCTCCAGCACACACACACACACACACACACAGAGAGAGAGAGAGAGAGACAGAGAGAGAGAGAGAGAGAGACAGAGAGACAGACAGAGAGAGACAGAGAGAGAGAGACAGAGAGACAGAGGCAGAGACAGACAGAGACAGAGAGAGATGCATTCTGGAAAAACAAAATGTGAAAGAGAGACACTGTACAGGAAAATTAGTTTGTTTTCAACAACATGTTGTATAAAGTAAATGCAATTAGTAAATTCTATTAGTAAATGGAATCAAAAGTGACCCAAGTCAGGTTAGGTAGTGCATGCCTGTAATCCCAGGACGTGGAACGTAGAGGCATAGGAATCATGACAAATTCCTGGTCAGCCTGGACAGCATAACATGTTCCAGCCCAGCTAGAGTTATGTAGTAAGATCCTGTCTCCAAAAACAAAGAACAAATAAAAAAAGTGACTCAGGGAACACATTAAGCAATTGCAACATATGGACTTTGTCTGGATCCCAATTTAAACATTTATTTTTCAAAGACAATACAGGAATATTGAATACTGGTTGAGTATAAGGAATTATCATTTATTGGACCCTCTGGGCTGGAAATGGGACTCTTAGGATTTTCAGAGTTTAGAGAACTAGAAATAGAGACAACTGATCAGGTCTCAGATATATGACAATACTCCTTTTTTTCTTCTCACCTGCCACCTCCTATATTTAAGGCAAGCTTAGGCTACATAATAGACTGTTTCAAAACAATTGAGCTCAAAACACTTGTTAATTCTAGTGAAACTGAAGGGGGGACTAGCCACCTGCTTCTCGTACCCACTTTTCATTTCAGCTATTTGGTCTGTGAGAAAACTTAGGATGGATATAATGAAAAATATAAATCTCTGAAGAAAGACAGAAAAATAAACACTAAAAATGGAAAGACATCTCATGCCCATGGATTGGTAAAACTAAAGTGAAAATGGCCATTCTACTAAAAGCTATTTGCAGATTCAATGCAATAAAAATGTAAATCTCCATCCATTTCTCCACAGAAATAGAAAAAAAATCCTAAAATTAATATGGAACCTCAAAAGACCCCAGATAGTCAAAGCAATCTTGAGGACAAAGAACAGTGATGGAGGGATTACAATTTCAGATGATAAGGTATATTATAGAGTTATAGACATCAAAACAACATGGTACAATCACAAAAACAGACATGTAGACCAATGGAATAAAACTGAAGATCCAAAGATGACCTCACATAACTTAAGTCATTTAATATTTGATAAACAAACAAATAAAAACCCCACAAAATACACTGGAGAAAAGAAAGCTGTCATCAACAAATGGTGGTAAGAAAATTGGATGTCCACATGCAAAACAGTGAAATTAGGCTCCTATCTATCACCTTGCACAAATACTAACTCCAAATGGGTCAAATACCTAAATGTGAAACCTGAAACACTGAAATGTTAGAAGAAAACATAGGCAGCACCCAACATGAATAGATATAGGAAATGACTTCCTGAATAGGACTCCATTTGCCCAAGAATTAAGGCCAACAACTGACAAGTGAACTTCATAAAACTAAAAAGCTTCTGCACAGCTAATGAAGCAATCAACATGGTAGAAAGGAAGGCTATAGAATGGGAGAGAATCTTTGCAAGTTATACATCTGATAGAGGTTTAATATCCAGAATATGCAAAGAACTAGAAAAACAAAGAGTCAAAATATATTGAAGACCTAGACATAAATCCACACACCTATGGAAACCTGATTTTTGATAAGGAATCCAGAAAGACACAATGGAAAATAGAAACCATCTTCAACAAGTGGTGCTGGTCTAACTGGTTGTCTGCATGTAGAAGAATGCAAGTAGATCCATATTTATCACTTTGCATAAAACTGAACTCCAAGTGGATCAAAGATCTCAACACAAAACCAGACACACTGAACCTGATAGAAGAGAGTCTTAGTTAGGGTTTCTATTACGGTGAAGAGACACCATGACGATGGCAATTCTTATAAAGGAAAGCATTTAATGGGAGCTGGTTTACAGTTTCAGAGGGTTAGTTCATTATCTTCACGTGGGACATGGTGATATGCAGGCAGTCATGGTGCTGAAGAAGGAGCTAAGAGTTCTATATCCTGATCCACAGGCAGCAGAAGCAACTGTGTGTATCACATTGGGCATAACTCGAGCATATCAGACTTCAAAGCCTTCTCTAATAGTGACACAATTCCTCTAACAAGGCCACACCTCCTAATAGTGCCTCTCTCTATGAGCCAAGCATGCAAACACTAGTCTATGGGGGCCTTACCTGTTCAAACCACCAAAGAGAAAAAGTAGGGAAAACCTTGAACACATTGGCACAGGAGACAACTTGGTAAACAGAGCACCTATATCACAAGCACTAAAATCAAAGATTAGTTAATTAGATCTCATGAAATTGAAAAGGTTCTATAAGGCAAAGGAGACCATCAATAGTACAAAACAGCAACCTACAGAATGGGAAAAGATTTTCATCAACTCCACATCTGACAGAGGGCTACTATCCAAAATATATAAAGTAATCAAGAAACTAGACATCAACAAATCAAATACTCCAATTAAAAATGAGGTACAGATCTAAGCAGAAAATTCTCAGTAAAGGAGTCCCAAATGGCTGAGAAACACTTAAAGAAATGTTCAACATCCTTAACTGTACAAATCAAAATGACTTTGAGATTCCATCTTACAGCTGTCAGAGTGGCTAAGATCAATAACACAAGTGACAGCTCATGCTGGTGAGGTTGTAAAGGAAGGGGAACACTCCTCCATTGCTGATGGGAGTTCAAACTTGTACAGACACTATATAAATCAATATGGTAGTTCCTCAGAAAATTGAGAATTGATCTACTTCAAGTCCCAGCTTTACCATTCCTGGACATATACCCAAAGACTGCTCCATCCTAGCATAAAGACACTTGATCAACTATGCTTGTAGTGGCATAGTAGCCAGAAACTGGAAACAACCTATATGTCCCTCAACTGAAGAGTGGATAAACAAAATGTAGTACATTTACACAATGGAGTATCACTCAGCTGCTAAAAGCACAGACATAATGAAACTTGTAGGAAAATGGATAGAACTAGAAAAACATCATCCTGAGTGAGGTAACCCAGACCTAGAAAAAATATGGTATGTACTCACTTATAAGTGGACATTAGCTTTTAAGTAAATGATAATCATGTTACAATCCACAGATTCAGAGAGGCTAAGGAGCAAGGAGGGCTGGAGGGAGGGATGATGCATGGATCTCCCTGGGAAGGGAAAATAGAACAAATTTTGCCAGTGGACTGGGGTGGTGGTCGGGGAGATGGGAACAGTAACAATCAGGTATGGGGTGGAGGGAAAGAGCATGGAGAGAGAAAGATGACTGGAATTGGTGGTCGATATGGAAACCTAGTATAGTGGAAATTTCCTGGAATATATGAGGGTGACCCAGTGAGGACTCATAATAATGAGGGTACAAAGCCTGAACTAGCCATCTTCTGTAACCAGGAAAGGCTTCTAGCAGTGGGGATAGGACATCAACACAACCACAAACCTTCAACCCACACCTGTCCTACTCACAAGATGTGCTGGGATAGTGGTTCAGAACTTGTGGAAGTGACCACTCAATGACTGGTTTAACTTGAGGCTGAAGCCGCAAGAGGTAGCCTAGGCTGAACACTGCCTGGATGGCCAGAAACTGAAAATTGTATAGCCCAGAGACTTAGGGTAGAAGCAAACATGACCAGAATTTTTTTAAACATCAATGAAAGGATTCCTAACATTATTCTACTATACTCATAGATCAGTGCCTAGCCCAATTGTCCTCAGAGAGGCTTCCTCTGGCTACTGATGGGAGCAGATGCAGAGACTCAAAGCCAAACATTAGGTGGAGCTCAGAGAATCCCTCAAAAGAGGGGGAGAGAGGATTGTAGGAGTCGCATGGGTCCAGGACACCAGGAGAACATGGCTCACAGAACCAAATAAGCGGGGCTCATAGGGGCTCACAGAGACTGAAGCAGCAATCATAGAAACTACATGGGTCTGCATTAGGTTCTCTGTATAAATGTTGTGGTTGTTTACCTCAGGGGTTTTTGTGGGACTCCTAACAGTGGGAGTGGGAGTGTCTCTGACTCTTTTGCCCATTCTTGGGATCCTTTTCCTCCTCCTGGGTTGCCTCTTCCAGCCTTGGTATGAGAGACTGTGCCTTCTCTTTTTATTTTTTTAGATTCATATGGAATTTAGATGCTTGAATTTTTTTGAATGACTAATGCTCTTTATTGAAGGAGGGAGGAGGTCTTAAATTATTATTAAAGGAGGAGGAGGCTAACAGCACAATGGGAGAACCCCAGAGGGCAGAAGTTCACTACTGATGTTTTACAGTCTTGCATCTAAGCTGTTAATGCCCTATATGCAGGATACACAGACAAGGAACTTCCCTTAAGCATTCAGGAGGGTGGAAACCGGCAGGGAATTAGCATAGGGAGGAAATCAAGGTCAAGGTCAGCAAGCAAGGCAACAGTTACCCAAAATGAGGGCCAGGGCCCTACAGGTCCCCCCTTTTGCTAAAAAATGAGCTTCTGACTTAGGTTGCGTGGGACATCAGCAGGTCACCTTACCCATCATGGAGACACCTGCCCAGGCCACACAGGTGCTCTGTCTTAGGTTGGTGAGCACCCCCAAGGCATTACTCATCTCTGAATACTCATTATCATACAGGCTCAATCATGTGTGAGCTGCAGAGTTAACTGCTGCCAAAGATCTCAAAGTGGTGCTGAGCTTGCAATCTGTGTGTTTGACATAGAAAAGACCAACAGAAGTCCTAACCCACCCATAGCCAGTAGGCCAAAGGCAACTGAGCCATTCCCTTCCTTAACGAGCCTTACTGCAAATTGGAGTCCTTATAAGATGGTATCCCAAAAGTGAATGGAGCTTGAGTTTATAAATTTATAACTTTCAAAGCCAATCGAAATGTATATAACTATTTAATTAAATTTATCATGCCCAATAGAATGAAAGATTAACTAACTGTGGTAGCTACTTTTGCTGCCAGGGTCTCCACTGTGCTAGCTGTAGTAATCAATTGTGAAATGGCAATCCCAGAAACAGTAGCAGTGGTACAAGCAACAATGGCAACAGTGATGTCAAGTTCTCTTCTGGAGCATGTGGGCATCCATTGGTATGGACACAACTCCAAGAACACAAACCGCCAAGGCCCATTTTTCTTTATCCCAGCATGACTTAAGCTGGCAGCTCTGCAAAAGAACAACTAAGAACCACAAAGAAAAAACAGACAGCTCGCAAGGAGAAGAACTAATGGTCTCATAATGGCTACATTCAGGCTCACAAATTTTAAGGTATCTCCAAAGGGGGCTAAATGAATTGCAGGAGGCCAATAAATGTTGCACAGAGCCACTCCTGAAAAGTACATACTACACCAGCTTGAAGAGGATTGTGAAAATGAAAAGGCTTAGCTGGCATGCAACTGTTAATAAATGGAGGTCAGTGACCTTCAGGGTTATCCTTAATCTCCAAGGTGTCTGGGTGACACGTTCTCAAACATACTTGAAAAAGCAGTTATCATACATTACCTTCTGGAGAATCCAACCGCACGGCTACAGTTCCTAGGCTTACGTTACTGCTTGCCAAAGCTGGCCATATTGGGCTCTCAATCCCCATTGGCATCAGAAGGGGAGAGTTTTTTACAAAGGCCCAATAGGTCTCTGCCATGTTGGGCTTCAGCAGCAGCCACAGGGCACACACAGCGCTCAGGAACCCAAAGAGGAACCTCATTGTCCTGAGGAAAGACACAAACAGATCCCCGGGCCCACACCAACACCAGATCGGGTCCCTTCCAAGTGCCAGTAGAAAGATCCTTCCATCGCTCCAGAGGGTGATTTGCAACAGGAGCCCTCCAGTGCTTATCTGCAGCGGATACTCCAGCATAATCCACCAATAAAAAATTTAAAATATATTAAACAAGGGAAAGAATAGAATGTGGAGATGAATGATGAGCCCCTAGTTCCCCCTTTTTTCTTTAGCAAAATATGTTTGTTTTTTTTAATAGTTCAAATTTTTCTTTTATTTTTTATTTTTATTTTTTATTTTTTCTTAATTAATTAATTAATTTTTCTATTGTCAGCTTGATGCAGTATAAATTCTTATCTTAATAGTGAAATGTTTCATTGAGGCTTGCTCAGTAATTGAGTAAAACCAAAACTTATTGTAAGCCATAGTCATCCTAGGGTCCCCCATGCTATATATATATAGCCTCCATGGTTCTGTGGGTTGCAGTCTGATTGTTCTTTGCTTTATATCTAGAATCCACTTATCAGTGAAAACATACCATGTTTGTCCTTCTGGGTTTGGGTTACCTCACTCAGGATGATTTTTTCTAGTTCAATCCATTTGTCTGCAAATTTCATGCTTTCATTGTTTTTCTCTGCTGAGTAGTACTCCATTGTGTATATGTACCACATTTTCTTAATCCATTCTTCAGTTGACAGGCATCTAGGTTGTTTCCAGGTTCTGGCTATTACAAATAGTGCAGCTATGAACATAGTTGAGCATGTATCTTTGTGGTATGATTGAGCATTTCTTGGGTATATGTCCAAGAGTGGTATGGCTGGGTCTTGAGGTAGTTCGATTCCCAATTTTCTGAGAAACTGCCATACTGATTTCCACAGTGGTTGTACAAGTTTGCATTCCCACCAACAGTGGAGGAGTGTTCCCTTTGCTCCACGTCCTCTCCAACATTGACTGTCATTAGTGATTTTGATCACAGCCATTCTGACAGGTGTAAGGTGGTATCTCAGAGTCATTTTGATTTGCATTTCTCTGATGATTAAGGATGTTGAGCATTTCTTTTAATGTCGTTCAGCCATTTGTGATTCTTGTTTTGTGAATCTCTGTTTAGCTCTTTAGCCCATTTTTTAATTGGATTGTTCAGTGTTTTGATGTCTAGTTTCTTGAGTTCCTTATATACTGTGGAGATCAATCCTCTGTCAGATGTGAGGTAGAAAAAACAAAAAAAAACTTGAAAACAAATGCCTTCTCTTATTGCATCATGTTATGCTATGTTTGGTTGATATCCTTGGGAGGCTTGCTGTTTCCTGAAGGGAAACAGAGGAGCAATGGATCTGAGGGAGAGAAGAGGGAGGAGGGAGGGAATGGTGCAGTAGAGGATATATTTTTTGAGGGAAGAATTAAAAAAAAAAAAGGTCCATTTGAAAATGAGCCTGGGACCTGAACAGAGAGTTTTCAAAGGAAGAAAAAGAAAAATGGCCAAGGGATACCTCAAAATTTACTTTTTGTCCCTAGTAACTAGGGACAATATAAATCAAAACAACTTTGAGATTTCATCTTACTTTGGCCAGAGTGGCAGTGATTAATGGGACAACTGACAACAAATGCTGGAGGGGATGAGGGGAAAAGGGAGTCCTCATTCACTGTTAGTGGGTTTGAAACTGGTAGAGCCACTATAGAATAAGTAAGGATAGTTCTGAAAAGCCAAAACTAAACCTACCTTATAATGCAGCTGAACCACTCTTTGGCATATGCCCACAACTTGACATCCTATTCCATGATGACTTTTCTCAGTCATATTTACAACAGCCAGAAATTTGAAACAGCCCAATGTTTTACAACTGACAAACGGATAATGAAAATGTGGCACATACATACTATTTAGTTGTAATAAAAAAATGAAATTATGAGCTTTGTAGGTAAGTGGATGGAGCTAGAGAAGATCGTATTGAGCCAGGTAACACATAGCCAGAAAGACAAATACTGTATGATTTCTTTCATTGGAGGCTCCTAGCTCCAAATCTTCCATTGTGAATACATAGCCTACAGTAACTACAGAAACCAGGAAAGTAAAATTGGATCATTGCCAGGACAGGGATATTGGGTAGAAATAGAGAGGGGAATAGCAGAGTACAAGTTGTCTTATCAGGGAAATGGGAAAGGGTAGATACTTTTAGAGAGTGGGGAGGTAAATACAAAAAAGTGGGAAAGGTAAAGGATAATAGTTAAGTACAAGTGATCTGAAATGGGAAATGGGAAATGGGGAGCTCTTTAGTGAAGGAGATGAGAGTTACGTATAGAAGAGGGAGGGGTGGAGTAAAATAATGATATGGATGACTGAAAAGGCCACAAGGCATCATTCTATTAACTATCTATAATACATGCAATTCTGTGTATAAATATGAGTATAGAGTTTTAATGAACTTTTCTCATCTGGGCTTAAGGTACTCCCTCTAAGAGCTGAAGATAACTAACAAAAACTCCAGTATCAGAAATGAGAATGTGAGTTTCTGAGGAGGGCTGTCCAAGACTCCCAAATCATACAGCCTATTGCTGTTGCCCTTGGTTACTTCCCAGAAGTGAAAGGCAAGTCCACATTGCTGAAGACATCATGCAATTCAGAAAAAGGGGCCAGAGAACCCTGAGCTTGAACTGACCTGAGTGTCCCCTCTGAATTCTAGTGGTACCAAAAGACACTATGCAAGCTTCCAAAGGAAAGAGGCAACTAACAGTCCTACCCTGATATGACACTTATGGACCACAAGCAACATTGCACAATAACCCTAAGGGTAAAGTACTGCATGAACACCTTGGTGGTAATCAACATTTCTCTGCTGTGGGATGTTCTGTATGGCAAATGTGTTGCTAATAAAACACTGATTGACCTGTGGCTAGGCAGGAAGTGTAGGCGGGACTAACAGAGAGAATAAAAAGAACAGGAAGGCAGAGGGAGGCTCTACCAGCCGCCATCCAGGACAAGCAGCTTGTAAAGATGCCGGTAAGCCACGAGCCATGTGGCAAGGTATAGATTTATAGAAATGGATTGATATAAGATATAAGGACAGTTAGCAAGAAGCCTGCCACGGCCATACAGTTTGTAAGCAATGTAAGTCTCTGTGTTTACTTGGTTGGGTCTGAGCGGCTGTGGGACTGGCAGGTGAAAGAGATTTGTCCTAACTGTGGGCCAGGCAGGAAAACTTAAGCTAAATTTCTCTGTACTTAAGACACTCTCAACAAGTGGGAACCATTCCAGATTGGAAACCTACTATTTACCCAGTGCTAGTAAAAGTCATGGTTATTAGAGGAGAATCTACAATTACTAATTTAATAAACCAGCATAATGCCTAGCAACAATCTATAAATATTTGTCATTATATCCACAGACATAAGTGTAGCCTTCACCTTTAATCAAGAAAACTTCTTTGCAACAGATGGAGATCACTAAAGAAAACCCAAACCAATAAAAACATAGAGGTCAAGAGCCTGCAAAATACTCCCAATCTGAAGGTTCAGGGGAACACTGTGCAAGTGGCGACAGAAAGATTGCAAGAGCCAGAGGATCAGAAAGCTTGCTGTGAGACTGTGTCTCCTAGTAATGTCAGAAGCTACATCCACAAAGTCTCTCCAACATGACTGCTCAATTGTGAGCTGAACAAGGAAGACACCAATGTACATGCCAAAATGGATGGGGAAAAGGCTATGAAGCCTCAATGCTACACAAAGAACTATAGACTTTTGAGGAAATCCTGGGAGTGGGAGAGGTGGTCTTAACAAATGACGAAGAGCATACCAATTGGTTTTCCAGTACCAATTTGTCAGCCCTGAAAACATTCATACATGTAACATTATACAGACCAAACAGTTTATATTTAGGATATATCACATAAATATATAAATATTGTGTGTGTTATTGTAAATACACACATATATGTGTATATATAGTTAAATACAAATGATCTGAAAGGGGAAATGGGAAATGGTAGGCTCTTTAGTGAAGGAGATGGGATGCCTACACGTGTATATAGGCAATGCAATTGTTAAAAAAGAGGTCATGAATTTGAAGAAGAGCAGCGAGGGGTCTGTGGGAGTTTTTTTTTAATTAAGAGATTTATCTATTCATTTTACATACCAGCCACAGATTCCCTTCTCTTCGCTTCTCCTGCCCCCCAGCCTGTCCCCCAAACCACCCCCCATTCCCACCTCCTCCAAGGCAAGGTCTCCCATGGGGAGTCAGCAGAGCCTGGTACATTCAGTTGAGGCAGGTCCAAGCCCCTCCTCCCTGCACCAAGGCTGTGCAAAGTGTCCCACCATAGGCACTAGGCTCCAAAAAGCCGGCTCATGCACCAGGAACAGTCCTGATTTGATCCCCCTGCCTGGGGGTCTCCTAAACAGTTCAAGCTAAACAACTGTCTCACCTATCCAGAGGGCCTAGTCCAGTCCCATGGGGGCTCCTCAGCTATTGGTCCACAATTCATGCATTTCCACTAGTTTGGCTGGTTGTCTCTGTACATTTGCTCATCATGATCTCAATGTCCTGTGCTCATAGAATTGCTCCTCTCTCTCATCAATTGAACTCCTGGAGCTTGGCATGGCACCTGGCCATGGATCTCTGCATCTGCCTACATCAGTCACTGGATGAGGGCTCTATGATGACAGTTACGGTATTCAGCCATCTGATCACTGGAGTAAGCCAGTTCAGGCACCCTCTCAACTATTGCCAGTAGTCTAAGGTGGGGTCATCCTTGTGGATTCCTGGGAACTTCCCTAGCACTCTGCTTCTCCCTATTCCCATGATGTCTTCATTTATCATGGTATCTCTTTCCTTGCTCTCCCACTCTGTCCTTGTTCCAGCTCAAACGTCCCATTCCCCTATGTTCTCATCCCCCATCCTTGCCCTTCATTACCCCCTACCCCCAGTTTGCTCATGTAGCTCTCATCCAGTTCTCCTTCACTGGGTGATCCATGTGTCTCTCCTGGAGCTGTGGGTTGCAGTCTGCTTATCCTTTGCTTTACATCTAGGATCCACTTATGAGTGAGTACATACCATGTTTGTCCTTCTGAGTCTGGGTTACCTCCCTCAGGATGATATTTTCTAGTTCCATCTATTTGCCTGCAAATTTTATGCTGTCATTGTTTTTCTCTGCTGAGTAGTACTCCATTGAGTATATGTACCACATTTTCTTAATCCATTCTTCAGTTGAGGGGCATCTAGGTTGTTTTCAAGTCCTGGCTATTACAAATAATGCTGTTAGCAACATAGCTGAGCAAGTTTCCTTGTGGTATGATTGAGCATTCCTTGGGTATATGCCCAAGAGTGTTATAGGTAGGTCTTGAGGAAGATTGATTTTGTAGGAGGGTTTTGAAGGAAGGAAAAGGAAGTGAGAAATGTTCTAGTTATATATAATCTTAAAAATAAGAAAGAGATAGAAGACTTTTAAAATAAACTGCTGTAGAAGTTTCTTAAAATATATCTATATATAAACATTTTAAAAAGTAAAAATGTGGTTATTTTACAACAGTGCAACAATGCCCTTCCTAGACAACAGAGGCTAATCAATGAAAAGCCCAGTTCCAGAAATAGGCTACTTCTTTTGCAATTCTTGGCCTGTGAAGTCCCATAGACACCCCTTAAACATTATAGGATATTGCTAATGCTCTTGCTACTCTCTAGAATTCAATGGTAAGACCTTATTGTTGAAGGAAAACATATTGAGTTATACAACATGGAGAAATCAAGCTATTACACAGCTTTTATAATGCTGAAAGTATTACACATGCTACCAGGAGACAAAAGTCATCATCAATTTCATCCAGACATGGACATATATAACAAGCAGCCTGAATGACATGTTTATTGGCGCAATAGTGGCGCAAACATTATGATAGTAATTTACTGCTTTTTGATTGGATTTAAATACCATTTCACAAGATGAAAATCATATCTGGCACCATTATCAGGTAAAGAAGCTATGGCTAAAGACAAGGTAGATTCTAGGAGAGAAGCTACTACAATTATGCTGATAAATTGACACAGTATTTGTCTTAGGGTTTCTATTGCTGTGAAAAACATCATAATGAAAAAGCAAGTTGAGGAGGAAAGGTTTTATTTGGCTTACACTTCCACATTGTTGTTCATCATTGAAGAGGGTCAGGACAGGAACTCAAACAGAGAAGGAACATGGAAGCAAAGTCCATGGAGACGTGCTGCTTACTGGCTTGCTCCACACATGGCTTGCTCAGCCTGCTTTCTTATAGAACCCAGGACTGCCAGCCCAAGTTTCAGGAGGTCCTATTTATTAGTTGTTGCTCTCAGTGTCTGTGCTACTGGTGTTATATTTAGATAGCAGTCTCCTCTGCCAATGCGTTCAAGACTACTTCCTACTTTCTCATCTATCAGGTTCAGTGTAACTTGTTTTCTATTGAGGTCTTTGATCCACTTGGACTTGAGTTTTGTGCATGGCAATAGATATGGGTCTATTTGCAATCTTCTTCATGTTGACATCCAGTTATGCCAGCACCATTTGTTGAAGATGCTTTCCTTTTTCCATTGTACAGTTTTGGCTTCTTTGTCAACAATCAGGTGTTCATAGGTGTGAGGGTAAATGTTGGTGTCTTCAATTCTATTACATTGGTCTATATGTTAGCTTTTATGCCAATACCAAGCTTTTTTTTATTACTATAGCTCTATAGTAGAGCTTGAAGTAAGGGATGGTG
>CABHPQ010045653.1:28011-38037 GCA_902168405.1 Peromyscus aztecus
ATGTGACTTTATTGTATAGGATTCTGTTAGCTATCCTGGGTTTTCTGTTTTTCCATATGAAGTTGAGTATTGTTCTTTCTAGATCTGTGAAGAATTGTGTTGGGATTTTGATGGGGATTGCATCAAATCTGTAGATTGTTTTTGGTAAGATTGCCATTTTTACTATGTTAATCCTACCTATCCGTGAACATGGGAGATCTTCCCATTTTCTGATATCTTCGTCAGTTTGTTTCTTCAGAGACTTAAAGTTCTTGTCATATAGGTCTTTCACTTGCTTAGTTAGAGTTGCCTCCAGGGTATTTATTTTATATTATTTGTGGCTATTGTAAAGGATGATGTTTCTCTGATTTCTTTCTCAGCCCATTTATTATTTGTATATAGGGGGGCTACTCTTTTTTTTTTTAGTTACTCTCATATCCTGCCACATTACTGAATGTGTTTATCAGCTGTAGGCATTCCTTTGTAGAATTTTTGAGGTCACTTATGTACACTATCATATCATCTACAAATAGTGGAAGTTTGACTTCTTCCTTTCCAATTTGTGTCCTCTTGATCTCCTTTTGTTGTCTTATTGCTCTAGCTAGGACTTCAAATACTATATTGAATAAATATGGGGAGAATAGACATCCTTGTCTTGTTCATGATTTTAGTGGAATTGCTTTGAGTTTCTTTGCATTTAATTTGATGTTGGCTGTCAACTTGCTGTAAATTGCCTGTATTATGTTTAGGTATGTTCCTTTTATTCCTGTTCTCTCCAAGACCTTTATCAGGAAGGGGTATTGGATTTTCTCAAAGGATTTTCATCATCTAATGAGATGGCCATGTGTTTTTTTTCTTTCAGTTTGTTTATATGGTGTTTTACATTGACAGATTTTCATATGTTGAACCATCCTTGCATCTCTGGGATGAAGCCTACTTGGTCATGATGGATAAATTTTTGATGTATTCTTGGATTTGGTTTGCCAATACTTTATTGAATAGTTTTACATCAATGTTCATGAGGGACATTGGTCTGTAATTCTCTTTCTCTGTTGCATCTTTGTATGATTTGGGTATCAGAGTAACTTTAGCATCATAAAAAGAGTTTGGTAATGTTCCTTCTGTTTCTATTGTGTGGAACAATTTGAAGAGTATTGGTATTAGCTCTTCTTTGAAATTCTGGTAGAATTCTGCACTGAAACCATCTGGTCCTGGGCTTTTTTTGGTTGGGAGAAATTTAATAACTGTTTCTATTTCCTTAGGTCTATTTAAATTGCTTATCTGGCCTTGGTTTAACTTTTGTATGTGTTACCTATCCAGAAAATTGTCTGTTTCTTTGAGATTTCCCAATTTTGTGGAGTACAGGGTTTTGAAGTGTGACCTGCTGATTTTTTGGATATCCTCATTGTCTGTTGTTATGTTCCATTTTCATTTCTGATTTTGCTAATTTGGATGCTCTCTCTCTGCCTTTTGTTTAGTTTGGATAAGGGGTTGTCTATCTTGTTGATTTTCTTTTCTGATTTCACTGATTCTTTTTATTCTTCTCTTTGTTTCTATTTTATTGATTTCAGTTCTCAATTTGATTATTTCCTGGCATCTATTCCTCCTGGGTGAGGTTGCTTCTTTTTTTTTCTAGAGCTTTCAGGTGTGCTGTTAAGTCACTAATGTGAGATTTCTCCAGTTTCTTTATGTGGGCATTTAGTGCTATGAATTTTCCTCTTAGCACTGTTTTCATAGTGTCCCATAAGTTTGGGTATGTTGTTCATTCATTTTCATTGAGTTCTAGGAAGTCTTTAATTTCTTTCTTTATTTCTTCCTTGACCCATTTGTGATTCAGTTGAGCACTATTCAGTTTCTATGAGATTATAGACTTTCTGTCATTTTTGTTGTTGTTGAAATCTAACTTTAAGCCATGATGGTCTGATAAAATTCAGGAGGTTATTCCTTTTTTTTTTTAAATCTGTTGAGATTTGCTTTGTGACCAAGTATGTTGTCAATTTTAGAGAAGGTTCCATGGGGTGCTGAGAAGAAGTATATTCTTTTATGTTAGGGTGGAATGCTCTTTAGATATCTATTAAGTCCATTTGAATCATAACTTATGTTAGTTCCCTTATTTCTCTGTTAAGTTTCAGTCTGTCCATTGGTGAGAGTGGGGTGTTGAAGTCTCCCACTATTAATGTATGGGGTTTGATGTGTGATTTAAGCTTTAGTAATTTTTTTACATATGTGGGTGTCCTTGTATTTGGGGCATAAATGTTCAGAATTGAGACTTCATCATGGTGGATCTTTCCTGTGATGAATATGTAATGTCCTTTCCTATCTCTTTTGATTGACTTTACTTTGAAGTCTAATTTGGTAGATATTAGGATAGCTACACAAGCTTCCTTAAGTTCATTTGATTGGGAAGTCTTTTCCCAGCCTTTACTCTAAGGTAGTGTCTGTCTTTGAAGTTGAAGTGTGTTTCTTGTATGCAGCAGAAGGATGAATCCTGATTTTGTATCCATTCTGTTAGCTTGTGTCTTTTTTTAGGCGAATTGAGTCCATTGATATTAAGGGATATTAATGACCAGTGATTGTTAATTCCTGTTATCTTTTCATGGTAGTGTGTGTGTATTTCCCTTCTTTGGGATTTACTGCTGTGGAGTTATCTATTGCTTGTGTCTTCATGAGTGCATCTGACTTCCCTAGGTTGGAGTTTTCCTTCTAGTGCTTTCTGTAGGGCTGGATTTGTGGATAGGTATTGACTAAATCTTGTTTTGTCTTGGAATGTCTTGTTCACTCTGTCTATGGTGATTGGAAGTTTTGTTGTATATAGTAGTCTGGGCTGGCATCCATGGTCTCTTAGTGTCTGCATTACATCTGTCTGGGACCTTCTGGCTCAGAGTCTTCATTGAGAAGTCAGGTGTTATTCTGATAGGTCTGCCTTTGTAAGTCACTTGGCCTTTTTCCTTTGATGCTCTTAATATTCTTTCTTTATTCTGTATGTTTTGTGGTTTAATTATTATGTGGCAAGGGGACTTTGCGGGGGGAGGGGGGGTCTAGTCTATTTTTATGTTCTATAAGCTTCTTTTATTTTCATAGGTATTTCCTTCTTTAAATTGGGAAAGTTTTCTTCCATGATTTTGTTCAATACATTTTCTGTGCCTTTGAGTTGCTATTCTCCTTCTTCTATCATTATTATTCTTGGGTTTGGCCTTTTCTTGGTGTCCCAGATTTCCTGGACATTTTGTGTTATGACTTTTTTCGCTTTGGTGTTTTCTTTGACTGACAGATCTATTTCCTCTATTGTATCCTTTACGCCAGAGACTCTCACTTCCATCTCTTGTATTCTGTTGGTTGTGCTTGCATCTGCAGTTACTGTTCATTTACTCAATTTTTCTATATCTAGCATTCCCTTGGTTTGTGTCTTCATTTTTTCTATTTCAGTTTTCAGGTCTTGAACTGTTTCCTTCACATGTTTAATTGCGTTTTCATGGCTTTCTTTGAGGGATTTATTGATTCTTCCAATTTTTGTTTGTCTTTTCCTCAATTTCTTTAAGGGAACTTTCATTTCCTCTTTAAAGGTGTCTATCATGTTCATAAAGTTATTTTTTAAGATTTATTTATTTATTATGTATATAGCATGTATGACTGCAGGCCAGAAGAGGGCACCAGATCTCGTTACAGATGGTTGTGAGCCACCATGTGGTTGCTGGGAATTGAACTCAGGACCTCTGGAAGAACAGTCAGTGTTCTTAACCTCTGAGTCATCTCTCCAGCCCCATAAAATTATTTTTAAGGTTGCTTTCTTATGCTTCTTCTACGTTGTGATATTCAGGTCTTGCTGTTGGAGGAGAGCTAGGTTCTGGTGATGCTATATTGGTCTTTATGTTGTTGTATGTATTTTTTCACTGGTGTCTACCCATCTCTTCCTCCAATGGGTGCAAGAGGTTCCTGTGTCTGAGCAAGCTGCTCTTGGTCCAGTCTGTGCTTGCTGTGTCTGTGTCTCGCAGGGCACACTGGGTCCAATCTTAGCTATTGGTCTAATTGGAGCTGGTGGATTCTGTGTCTCAGGGGGCCACTTTTGATCTTATTAGGACTTGTGGTCCGATCAGACCTGGTGGATTCTGTGTCTCAGGAAGCCTCTCTTGGTCCAGTGAGAGCTCTTGGTCCAATGAGAGCTGCCAGATTCCATGTCTCAAGAAGCCACTCTTGGTCCAATGAGAGTTGGTGGATTCTGTGTCTCAGGAAGCCACTGGGGTTGCAGGGAGATGGGTATTTTTGGGGTAGGGCATGGATCTCGTAGATTGCAGGGTCCAATAGGGGGTTTTGGTCAGGGAGCCTGCTTGCAGGAATCTTCCCTGCTGGCTGGCAACTGGGGCAGCAATGTGTGAGGATTCTCGGGGACTGGTTGTGTCCAGGTGCCTAGGTCCTAGAGGCAGGACCCTGGGTGGGAGAAGAGTCACTCACCTCTTGGTCCAATGAGAACTGGTGGATTCTGTGTCTCAGGAAGTCACTGGGGTCTCAGGGGGATAGGTATGTTTGGGGTAGGGCCTGGGTCTCATAGGTTGCAGGGTCCAATGTGGGGTTTTGTGGTGGAGACTGCCCACAGCAGTCTTCCCTACTGGCAGGTAACTGGGGCAGCTATGAGTCTACTTTTGTGTCTTTTGATGTTGGGATACATTGCTGGCTGGTAGAAGTTGCAGTCTGCCAAAAGCTTAACAGCTTTTTCTCTTATGGGTAATCCTGAGGTTTGGGGGTTCCTAGGTATTGCCTAATGGCAGCTATTATAGGGAGGAAGAAGAGGGGAAAGAGATAGCCTTATTGTGTTCCTGGTTTTTTGTTTGTTTGTTTGTTTTGGTGGACGATGCTACCAGCCAGCAATGTATCCCAACAGTTTTCCTCCCTAAATTCTACATATTAAAAAAAACTGTAATACTTGTCTTGGAGAGATTGGTTTGTTTCACTTAACACAATGATCTCCAGTTCAATCTATTTAACTGCACATAACATTATCACATTCCTTATAGCTTAAAAACGATATACAATTGAAGTCAAGTTGTTAATAACCTAAAGTTTTTAAAGTTATTCAAACATCATAACCTAAATAGAGTATCACACAACATTTAATTTTATCATAATTGAGAAAGGAATCAAAGCACATCATTATAAAAAGAAATCAGTGAATTACAAAACAAGAGATCTAGAGAGGAGCAATGGGACAAAAGAACTTCAAGACAGGAAATAATTAAAATGGCAAAAGCAAGTCCTTCTTTATCAATAATTATTTTTAAACAAATGGATTAAATTTCTCCAATGAGGAAACAGAATGATTCAATGGGATAAAACAAACACATAAGTTAAAGCAATAATAACTATTCACATACATGCTGTCTATAAGAGACTAACTTTAAATTTAAAGATGCCCATATGCTGAAAGTGAAGGAATAGAAGAGAATATTTCTCACAAAGGCAACACAAAGTGGTAGCTAAACTTACTTCATAAAAAGTGTAATTTAAGGAAAAACCTGTTATAGGAGATAAAGAAGGTCATTATATAACAATGGAAAATATACTATATTATTATATTTACTCTACATTAAAGACATAAATATATTAAGCAATATTGGCAGCAATAAGAAAAATTGTAATATAATAATAGTAGAAAACTTACTACCTCACTTTCAGTAGTAAGTAAACCATCTAAACAAAAATAGTTAATCAGATTGGTACAGAACATCCCACCTAAGAGCGATAAACTGTACGTTAGATTCAAGTGCATAGGAAAATATTGTTACAAAACAAATTTTAGTAAAAATTAAGAAGGGCTGAAATAGTATTGTCTAATTAGAAAGGACTATGGATTACCTTACTCAGGATAATTTTTTCCTCGTTCCATCCATTTGCCTACAAATTTTACAGGTGAGTAATACTCCATTGTGTAAATATAACACAATTTCTTTATCTATTCTTCTGTTGAGGGACATCTAGGTTGTTTTCAGTTTCTGGCTATTATGAATAAAACTGCTATGAACATAGTTGAGCAAGTTTAGCAAGTGTCCTTGTGGTAGGATGGAACATCCTTTAGGTATATGCCTATGAGTGGTATAGCTGGGTCTTGAGAGCATTCTTAAAAATGCATTTACCATCATTAGGTACCAGACAAGTGCAAGTTTAAGATAACGTAAACTAAAGAATAGTGATAACATCAAATTTTAATGAAGATACTGATAGGGAAGCTGTTAAGATATTTAGGTGATAATAGCCTTACAATTTTTTACTTCAATATTTCATCTCATGTTTCATCCATTGGTGATGTTGCTTGGGTCTGTTACTACATTTGAGACTTAAAAAAAATGTTGATTTTCTACTAAGACTATTTTGCTGTGCTGAGATAGTTTCTATGGAAAAAGGAAAATAAACTTGATTTATTTTCTTTTTATTGTTAATTTTCAGAGTATGTAAGTTGATATTCTATGGATGCCAGAAAAATAGCTTCCACTGAAGCTTTTGTTTAGGAGATCTCTTTTAAAATCCTGACTCAACTTAGAAATTTTTGTATTTATTATGTTTCCATCATTCACAGCTACTATTATCTTTAGAAGCTTTTGTGTACTTTTCGCACGAACACATTAGTCTTTGAAAGCTTCCCTTTTGTTAGAACAAAATGACAAAATCTCATCTTATTCATTTCCTATCAGAAACCTGGAGTTAGTCATTTCCCCTAAGGTTTCCTGGTCCTGTTCATGGAGGATAGTATTTAGACTTCTGTGTGTAATTTGCACTTTTTATTCTACATTATTTTGAAGGAAAAATGGTATTATTCAATGTTAATTTAGTTTTATTATAATGTCAGTTAAACATGAACAAAACAAGAGCAGTATAGAAATACACTTTGGTTTTGTGTGTGTGTGTGTGTGTGTGTGTGTGTGTGTTTGTGTGTGTGTACAATTCAGAAAACAAGCAAAAACTCCCACTGAACTAACAGCATTAATTTAATATCACACATTATGTTTTTGATGAAACTAAATTGTAGCTCATAATGAATATGACTGCTGTGGCATATTGAATGTGGCTTGCCCTATTGTATGCTATGAGATGACTCACTCCACCCATCACTCTAACTACCAAGATATTTTATTATGCACAGCACACCGGGTAGTACCACATAATTTACAAATGAAATCTAACTCTTGTTTCAAATCATCCCAGAACAATTAAAACAGCATTATCTAGTTTCACCATGTTTGTAAATAGAAATATGTTTGTAAATATGAATGTTGACAGTGCACGACAGTATATAATTGTAAAGTGTTCTTCTAGGTGACCCAGAATATGCTTATGTTCATTCATTTGGTATTATTCCGTGGGAGTTGCCTAGGTTACAGTGAAAGCAAGAAGAGGAATACAGTTCATACATGTGATTCAGTTTAAAGAGAATATAGCTGATGACAAACAATGACTGCAGAATCATTTAAGAAGAAAGAGACAGCAATATTTGGTTTCTAAATGTACCGTAGCAATCCACTATTAGTTAGCTGAGGTTGCTCAGGAAGTCAAAGGGAGTGAATTGGACAATCTACAAAACTAAGCATGCTGTAAATTATAGAATTTATGATTAATATTATTGGTCTTGTAGCTAGTATGAAACTGAAGAAGCACCAAAATATCAACATATAAACATTTATTATTTTTTAAAACATAAAAAACCCTGTGCCTCATGATTTTTTCTTCCACATGGTAGCCAATTTCCTCCTTTAAATGAATATCTTATATGTTTTGATTTGATTAGATTTAAATTTTTTCTATTTCATTAAATTGGGTTATATGGAAGAGAAATGAGTCAGAAGAGCATTACAAAGGTCTCACTTGCCGAAAGCATCAAGTGAAGTAAGAATGGAGTGTGGAGACTTAATCTAAATATTTTTCTGGCTTGGAAACTTGCTATTTTGGGATTTCATGATTGAACACACACAATAATTCTGAGCACAGTATTGTAGTAACGTAAGTAAGAAGGGATGTGAATCTGAACAAAGGATGATGTCACAAATGGTCGAAATTTGGTGAATTCTCCAGATGTTGAGGTAGAATTCTCATGCCATTTTTATTGGCCAGATATTTAAGGAAAGAAGAGCAAGGATAAATTTGGGGTTTTTCAAAATTGTGTACCACAGAAATTGACTCTCTGTCTCTGTCTCTCTACACACACACACACACACACACACACACACACACACACACACACACGCACGCACAAGCCAAACCAATCAAACACACACAAACACTTCTTTTTCAAGTTTCTTCTATGTATTTAGTTGGAATTGTCACAGGAAAAAACCAGCAAGCAACATCTGACAATGTATTAAGTACAGAAATATGTTACCATATACACTCATAAAAACACCTTTCTTCATCTAGGAAAGAAAATACAAGTGTAAAGAAATGACAGCTAAAAGGATGAACAAAGCATGGCCCACAGGCCAAATCTAGACAAGTACCATTTTCTTTTTTTATACATATTCTGCACTTAAAAGGGGATTTATATTTTAAATGGTTCAATCTCGGAAAGAATGATTTCAAAACACATTAAATGGAATAAAATTCAAATGTCAAAGTATATAAATTTCTAATAGAAAACAACCTTGCTCACTGTGTACAAATTATGGCTGTTTGGGGGCTACAGTAGGAGAGTTGAGTAGTTGTGATATAAACTTTACAGCCCTCTGAAATATTTCCTTGGTTTGATTATGTAGTTCAGCAGTAGAGTGCTTGCTTAGATTGTGTGTGGTAGTGGGTTTGATCCCCAGAACAATGGGAAAAATATTTATTACTATTTATTTTCAAAACTAAAATATCTAGTACCTGGTACCTTTCAGGGAAAGACTATTGATTCCTGGTCAGATAGTAATTAGAGTGTCATATCTTTCTAGACATCTAAAAACTCTCTAGAGGCATATAGTTCTAGGTACCTGGACAAATAATCAAAGTGATCTAGAACAATACATCCTTTGTTTTTACATATTTTAATTATTTACTCAATAATAGTGAGTTACCCTTTCCTCTTTCACAAAGGAACATATCTGCTCCCTGTTTAAACAGTGCTATAGATTCTGAATGAGCATACTATTAAGGCTTAATTCTCAGCACATAAGGCATGTTAAAATTACAGCCTGGTTCATATCTCCTTTTCTGCCACATTTCATCACTTTTTCTTGCATACCCATCGAATTTTTCACCTTTCTGCAGACAGAAGGTAAAAGTGTCACATTCAGGAATTATTTAGTGTTCATTTCATTTAGCTCGTGTCTACCCTTTTCTTCCATTTTTAAAACTGTGTTTTTAATTTTTTATTTAATTTTATTTCATTTTACTTTCTTCCTCAAATTATCTCCATTATCAAAAGGACGGAGTGGAGAATGGAGGGAGGCTGCAAAACAAATATAGGTTTAATTGGTGGAGAGGCAACATCTCTGTGGTCAGCCTAATTTGTTTTAGGTCCTCCAGGGTAGTAGATTCAGGGTAGAGTGTACACACACACACACACACAGACACAGACACAGACACACACACACACACACACACACACACACACACACACACACACACACACATTTTTAAATGGCAAGCAACATCTACTGGACGTTCAGCGAGTGCTTATTCTGCTTTTCCCTCCTTCTCTTCATCTCATTTGGGAAACCTAGAAAACAAAATCTTCCCACGGAAACTCCTCAGGGACGTCCCAAGCCCCGAGCTTGCGCACTCGGACTGCACCGGGCGGCAGCAGCCTTCGCTGCCAGTCCGCGGGGTCTCCGAGCACAAACCCAGCGCGGGCTCCACGGTCGGCGTCGCGCGCGCGTGCGCGCCGTCCCCCTTTGGCCCCCTACCCTGCAGCAAGGGTTGCGTGACGTAATGCAACCTCAGCATGTAGGAGCGCTATAAAGCAGGACGAGGCGGCGCGCCTCCCAGACGCAGAGTAGCCTGTGATTGGCTCGGGCTGCGGAACCTCGGAAACCCGAAAGCTCGGACCTTCCAGGTCCACAGCTGCCGCCCCCCGCGGCACTTGAGAGC
>CABHPQ010045653.1:38966-55194 GCA_902168405.1 Peromyscus aztecus
CGAGGGGCGGCGCGGGGTGGGGGCAGCGCCCGTGACCGCTGCGCCGCGGGAGAGCAGGGAGGGCGACGCGGGGGACTCCTCCTCGCCCGGGGCTCGCCTCTCCGCTGCTGCCAAGGCTCTCTTGTTCTTGGTCGCTGGAACATCGGTCTCTGGGCGACATCGCAAAGGGCACGTGTGTGCGTTCTGCTGGAAATGATTGAAACTTGGCACGGTCGTGGGAAAGGGAGACTTCTGCGGGAAGAGTGTGCTGCGTCCAAAGCTGCAATATTGCTACTTGCCAGGGCTCCTTTGTCTATCTCTGCAAATACTACTTTCCCATTCTCTGGCTCAGCCTTACCATTAGCCTTACCATTTCTCTTCTATCCCTCGCCCTGTTGACATCATGGAGAAGCTTGCCCCTGAACGAGTTGTTTAGAAGAGACAGATGAGAGCAGAATTTGATTTTTGTGTTTTCTGCTTCCCGTGCATTGATAGAAGGATGTTTACTTGAAGCATAGTTGCTTGGTTTCTCTCGGTTCCATAAGCGTGTGGGGTACACTCTTGAGAAGACGGAGTAGCTTGGCTACCTACTGGTTATTAAATACCATACTGCTGTTCCCTTTCATTATTTATTATTGATCTTATTGAAACTTCCTATATGTGAAAAAGTATTGCACTTTATTTCTTTGCTATTTATACAGTGTGGTACTTTCCATAATATTTGCCCTGTATGTTGTAATTTTCACACTTCATTGAGTGCTAGAGCAGATTTTTCTGTATGGATTTGGCAAAAATACACCTTGCCCTTGGTTGTTCCTTACTTTCCAAATTAAAGTGTTATAAAAACCCGATTTAAAGAAGATTTTTGCTTAAGCAGTAGAATTCTAAATGTAATATTTTTTATATTGTGGAATGGGGGGGTGGCTCTGGTGGTGTCCCTCTGACTGCTTTTTACACAAACACAGATTTGAGCAAGTGAGCTTTCGCAACCTCACCCTACAAGTTGAAGAGTAGAGAAAAACATTCTTAAGTTGTGTAAGAGATTTGGTTAAAAATGTATTGAAGTATCTAATTTGTGTTTTCATAATAGGTAAAGAACATTTTCCCAAAGAAAATGCATTGTTTTGAAGGAGAAAAATAAACAGAAATTTTGCAAAATTCACCTTACAATCTGTAAGGAAATCTACAGTTTCTTCAACCCACTTGTATAAAGGTGATTAACAAATTACTTACTCTTTTCTTTAGTAATTACAAAAATTTAAACCATGGAGTGACATTTGTAATTGTCGTATTAGTTATCTGATAAAGAAAGCAAATACTAATTGAAGTCCACAAAGTATATTTTTAAGTGTCAAAAATAAATTTTTATGGCATTTTTATTTAAATGTATGGATAGACAGGTAATTTATAGGGAACTCCATTGGCCTTTTGTCCTTATCTTGGATACAGCAAGACAAAACATACTAATTTGAAAGAAAGGCAAAACATAGCTAGGAAGTCCTCCCAAATATCTAATTTTGTTCCCACATACTTTACCTAATAATTTTGGTACATAGAAATAATTACCCACTGATACATAGAGTATTCTTGTGTACAAAGCATACAATTCAAATGTTTAATAAGGAGTTTGTCTTCAAGATTCTTCTGCCTGTTTGGTAGCTATAGGACTTCACAGCAGAGGAAAAAAAGCTTAGCCATACCCAGTACTTATTTTGTTTGTGTGGTATCGTTCTAAAATTTTCATTAATGACATAACCTTTGTGTGATATGGTTCAATTTAACAAACACTTCTGAATGAAAATAAGATAAATACCTTTTAAAATTCACACAACTTTGGTTGTGTGGTTAGAATCTTTTGTTGCTGGGACAATGCACATGTGCAATTATAAGTATTATATGGAGTGAAAACATCTGGCTTTCTGTTCCTTGTTGTCTGATTGTCTTAATATAGGAAATGAAACAGGTTGAGCTATTGCTTTAAAAACTTCCATAGAATAGCGTGATTTTATAAATCATTACTGGAAAATATAAGTTGAACAATTGCAAGCAATGATATGCTTAAAGAAACAATGCTAAATGTTTGTATGTGATTGATCTCATCTTTACCATATTTAGGAAACAGTCATGTTTCATGATTCCTCAAAACTGTGAGACAAGAGAATGTAGTAGAGTGAGGCCAGAAGTCCTTACTGGTTCAAAGCACTCCGGGGAAACTTGTGATAGAACATTTTGCATTATAAGTAGAGCCCCAGGAGCCAGAGGTGAATACAGTATCCACAGAGCTCCGCTGCAGGGCTGATCTGGGTCTGGAAGAAATGGATGAGAGCTACTGGATGCCATTCACTAATACTAGACATCTGAGTCCTCTAGTAATGTATAAACATCCCAACTATTAATCTGTCATCATCCTATTTTTATTTATTACGTATATTTTAACTGGACCTCAGTCTTGCAGTTTTGTTCTTTTGCTTGTTTTTATCACGTTCCAATGGCTCATCACCATAGCTGTGGCTCGTTTTCCATTATCTTGGCTTTACTTCCACCTGCCTCTTTTATGTATGGTTCTCATATAAAGCATCTAAGCAGTTTTGGGTTTTTCTTTTCTTTTGTAATGAGCTTTGCATACCTGGTTGTAAGGCATATTTTCTATTGTATTTTTCTCAAAACACCTGACTTGGAGATAAACGTATCTAAACTATTTTTCAAACCATTTATTTTACAGATATTTGTGAATGAACTTTGTTAAGTATGGATTCAGGTGGTGGAAGTCTTGGATTGCACACTTCAGACGCTAGAATGGCCCATACCATGATTATGCAGGATTTTGGTAAAGCATTTTCTTTGTTGTACTTTATGATTGTAAAGTATGACTTTATTAAAAATAAACAAGGAAGTAGAATTACACTGAAATATTCCTTTACTAGGAAAATAAAATTGTACAGCTTATTTTCTTAAAGACATATATAAACAGTATATTTAAGATCATATAATTTGTTAGAAGTTTGAAATAAAGAAACTTGGGATATAAAGATAATATTTTACTAAAAATAAAAAACTCACTATGTATGAGTGCTTAATTGCATCATGTTGTGGGATAGTATATATTAGTTTTCAGATGTAGAAAATGTTAAATCAGCTGTCTAAAATACATTTTAAATTGCATTGTTCATAAAGCTAGAAAGGGAAGTGCTTCTATCAAAACAAAGGATTAAGATGATTATAAAGAGATAAAGGTAAATCATATGTTTGGTAATTATGTTCAGATATCATAATAATTACTAATAAAATACACTTCTTTTAAAAAAGATTCATACGTGTGTGTGTGTGTGCTGCATGTGTGTAGGTGCCCACAGACCCCAAAAGCAAGCATTGAATCTCTTGGCGCCAGAGTTATGGGTGGCTCTGAGCTGTCTGACATGGATACTTGGAACTAAACTCAGGTCCTCTAAGAGGGCAGAAAGCACTCTTAACCTCTGAGAAATTTCTACAGTCCACTACCTTATCCCTAATAAAAGATTCCTTAATTCTATGTCCAACTTTTTCAATAGCTTTAAAATAGTAATCATTTTTATGAATATATTAAGACTGCATTGATTGTCTAGAAAGGAACTAAATTTTGGGAAGATTGGTCTGAATTTTAGAGGAGATAGTGGTATCCAAATTAAAAGAGACAGGAATGGGATCTTAAGAATTGAAGATGAGCTAGGAATGAAAGTAGAAAACAGAAATAATAAATGGTTGTAAGAAGGACACAGGACCCATAGGGTCATGTGGAATTGATGAAGCTGAAATCAGTGATGGGGGACTAGAACTAGTGATACTTTGCTTGACTAAGAAAATACTACTACTATTCTCAGTATGGTTTAATATGCCATTTTAAAGTTCACAGTAATAAGAATTAGAGGAGCTGTATTCTAGTCTTGACAGTGGCGTTCTCTAGGTTATAAACTTGGCTGAATTATGGATCCACTTTTATAATGAGGAGGTCTGTAATTCTTTGACATTTGTCAGATAAATACAGCTGGTTACCTCAAGGTTGAATTTCGTAAGGATTGAGATGATTGTTAAAGTGATATATAAAGGACTCATGGATTAATTCTCCTGAAAGATGAGTGAACTTCGTTGTTTATGCATAATTTAGAAATGATTTGGGGTGGGTGAAAAAGTACAAGAATTGTGATTGTGACTTGTTTGGTGTGAGAGGATTTTAAAAAGTTATTAAAGCACATGTTTGGTTATGTCTATTAGGGTGTTTTTTTTTTTTTTTTTTACACAGGATTAAATAAGAGGAAAAACTCACCTTACATGTAGGCATCACTATCCAACGTACTAGGGGCTTAGATGCAATAAAATAGGAAGAATGGAGAATGCCAGCTACCACAGGCATACTCTCCTTCTGCTTCCTTTTCTCCATGAGGTTAGCTGCTTTGCTCTCCTACATGCTCCCTGCCATGACATTCAGCCTCTCTCACTTTGGTCCCATAGCAATGGAAACAGGCTGAAATCTCTGAAACTGTGAGCCAAAATGAATCTTTTAAATTTTCCTCTCGTGTTTAAATCACAGTAATGAAAGAAGTGACACAGGAAAAACTATAGAAGAAAGGAAACAAAGTTAAAGATAGATTTATTTTTTGTCCTTAAAATTCTTGGCTGCAGAGTTTATAAGCTTTAAAATGCTAAAACCACTTATGTTTCAGTTTAGGTTATAGACTAGAGGGGTACTAGAATTTCAATATACTAAACAAACTTTCATTTTAGATGTCAACTTTGTAACCTCCTCAGTATGTTGAGGTTTTTTTATATGTAATATTTTATTTACTTTTAGATGTTGGGAAATAGCTACATATTGAATTACTTTTATACAAATATTTTTTCTTTTTCATTGAGATATAATTCATATGCTATACTGTCCACCCCTTTTAAAGTTGTTTTTAAAGTAGTTATTTTTATTTGTATGTATATGTATGTGTGCATGTATGCCACATGTATGTTGGTACCTGTGAAAGTCAGAAGAGGGCATCAGATTCCTTGGAGCTGGTGTTACAGGCAGTCATAAGCCACTGAAAGTGCTTGCTAGGACTGAACTCAGGCCCTAAGGTTCTCAACTGCTGAGCCATCTCTTCAGACGCTATTTTAAAGTTTATAATTCCATATTTTAGTACAATTAGAGAATTATACAATCATCACCAGTTTAATTTTTGGACATTTGTTATCCTAAAATTTATCTAAAAAAATTTTAAATATAAAAATTAAATAAAAGCCCTCATAGTTATTAGCAGTTATTGCCTATCCTTTCTCTTTCCACCAGTTCTTAACAACCAATAATTCAATGTATGATTTACCTATTCTGAAAAATTCCTATAAATACAATCATGTAATATATGGCCTTTCATGCATGGTCTCTTTTTACTTTAACACATTTTCATGTGTTATTTATGTTACTGCACATACAAACACATAACTCCTCTTTTATTACCAATTGATATGTGGTCACATTATGGCTGAAAGAAGAGTTTTCATTTGGTATATCCTGTGTTGTTCAAGGAAGGAATAAGAGGATGGGAAAGTTTGAGACCTACTTCCAATTTTAGTTGGCATTGTCATAGTTATCTGAAGGCTTCTCTAAAGTGAACTAATGTAAATATTTTTATGTCAGAAAAAAAGTAGAGAGCTACTGTTTGTTATAAACCTATTTATGATTCAACAGCTTAGTTGTGTTTTTGAAATAATAAGTTATTTTAAATTCCATTTTCATGATCACTTAAATTGAAATGGGTAAGTCAGTGCCAACTGAATTTTTATATTGTGGCAATATTGTTATTCTTAATTATAGTGAAATCAAGAATTGCTAATATGAGTATAATGTTTACTCATTTATGGATTTATGGTTTGTGCTGGTGCTGTCCTAAAATATGTTAGGTTTCCAATTGTCCTTAGTAAATAGATTTTGAAATTTTTGAAGTTATTCAGCCATGTAAATTCTGAAAGGTTCTCATTTGAGACTATGGGATGAATATTGTATAAAAAATTGGAAGAACTAATTTAGAAGCTATTAGATCGTTTTCTTTTGAAGGATAATTAAGATTTAAAATTTTACAATATTGTGTCATATAATATTTTTGCTGATGTTTGAGTACAGTGATTGTCCTTACAGTCAGTGGCATTGAGTTTAATAATTGTTTAAGATTTTAGTGTTGCAAAGGTAAGTGTTGCTTTGAAACTTAAATAGCAAAATGGCCTTAGATACTAGTCCAAGACAGACTGTTAAGAAAGATTTTTTTGCTATAACTCTAATGGGGTGCCAGATAACCTTTGAACAAATTCTCATAAAATGGAAAATACTTTGTCAGAATTTACTGTTTATTGTTACATATTTATCTCATTGGTTCACATTTGAAAGATGATTGTTTATCATTTGTAAATTTTTTAACTAGTAAGATAAATTCTCTATGTCATTAGGTGCTGCTTAATAAATTTTTAAAATAATATTTAAATGAGTTTCTATGTGATAGCTTTTTTAATTCTTCTCAAAATATTACTGTGGTAATTCCCTATTTCTAATTACTAATTCTGTAAGTCTCTCTTTTAAAACTTATCTAGGATAAGAAACAAACTTATCCTCCTAGGAGAGTAGAAGAAGAAAATAATACTACAACTCTGAGTCAAAGAATGAATACAGTCAACCTCTCTATAATATAGTTTGGGGGGGCTAGCTGGATGGTTTAGCGGGTAAAGTACTCGCCATGAAAGCCTAACAACAACCTGACTTCAATTCCTGGTTAAAAGCGAGAACCAACTCAACAAAAAAAATCTACCCAGATTTTGTATGCACAACAAGAATAAATACAATTTTTAAAGAAAAACATTTTTTCTTCATATATAAGATGGAGATAACACACTTATTTTGAGGATTAAATGAGATTATATGTATGTATATGCTTCATCTCACACACACATAGTATAAGATTGCTTGAGGCATTATTAGTGCATAATAAATATTACTTATGTGTATCTGAATTAATGACATTTTTAAGACTGTTTCTCCCACTCTGAACATTCCTTAGTTGCAAGTAGCTCCTTGTGTAGGGTTGAGCCTTTGTGTCTATTTTGGCATGTCTGTTATGCTCTTTTGATGTAATTTAGGCTTTAGGTGAAAATTGAAGAATGTTGAGGATTTAGACTAGTTGAAAGGGAGGATGGGTGTGTTGGCATGTGCCTGTAATTCCAGAACTCCCGAGGCAGTCAGGTGACTCATGAGTTCCAGGTCACCCTTGACTACATAGCCAGTTTGAGGCCAGCTTGAACTGCATGGGGCCCTGCCTCAAAAATCAGTACAGTAATGATCCCAAGACCTCTGTTGAAAAATCAGCTTTCTTTAAATTCTTAGCTTTTAATCATTGATGGTAGAAACTGGTTTCCAGCTTTAACTAATATCCTGATGAATTGATTATAAATAGTGAGCATTGTATATCTTTAGCAGTATCTCCCTTTACATTCTTTCAGATAGTACTTTAAAGGAAAGTGATCATTATGTTAAAAAGGCTATCTACTGGATCATGCATTATAAGTAGACCCACAAACTCTTAATTTACTGTACCACCTCAGCATGGCTAAACTGAAAATTGCTCATGAAGAGAGTTTATTCTCTTTCAGTATTTACAATGGAAGTGGGAGTTGGTGCTTACCATGCTTCTCAAGAGCAAAGTTAAAGTTTTCTCCCTGTTGCAAACTTACTAATATTATCAGACTAAATCTTAGTCTAGTATGAGTTAAGATTCTTTTCTCCTAAATCAGGTGTTAAAAGATTCTAAGGTTTTGGATAGCAATTTCTTTAAGTTAAAGAATTTCTTGGGACTTCTATGGTTATATGTTTTGTGATATAATGTAGTATTAACTCGTAACAGTATCCCTTTGTGTTTCTCATTTTGCTTTCATTTTTTTTCAAGAAATATATAGTCATGGGAAGTAAGAGAAATTAGTGTAGTAAGGTCTTATATACCTTTTATTCATCCCCCCCCCAATGCTGATATCCTGTTTATCAATAGTATAATACCAAACCCAGAAAATTAAAGTTTTAGGTAATTCCTGTTATCTAAAACCATATACCTTGTTCTTTTTTCTATTGTTTGGGCATACATTTTTTGTGAATTTTAAATTTTTTCATTTGTTCCTTTTGTAAATTTTACATGTGTATACCTTGCATTTTGACTACTTTTACCTCCTACTTCCTACCACCCCTGTTCACTCTTCCTCCCAACAAATTTATTTCTCGTGTTCATGTCTTCATTTCACTTTGTGACTCACAAAGATTATTCAGGGCCATTGTGTGGTAGGGTGTAGAGCTATCCTTTGGAGCCTGGTGGGCTCAGTAGAGGTTATACAAGTAAAGATAGTGATTTCCCTCTCTCAAATATAGCCAGTAGTTCACAGGTCAAGGATAGACCCCTGTGACCCCTTCTCCCTTCTTTGACTGTTGATAGGACTAGTCTTGTGGGGGAAATGCAGGTAACTACAGTTACCTTCACCCTATCTTTAGTTCTTACAGACATCTTTAACTCTTCTTTAATGTCCTCTTAGCCCTTGAAGGGGTGATTTAAGGGAATTATTTAAGGATGGATCCACGTCTGTCATTTATTTTCTTCATTTTGAGTAGCAGGTCCAAGTCAGGGTAAATTTCTGGAGATTTATTCTGGTTGTTGGTTATATCAGTACCTTATTCCTATTTACGACTAAGTATTGGTCTGTGGTAAGGATGTGCTAGGATTGATTTAACCGCATATTTATCTGCTGATGGATTAATATTTGGATAGTGTTTATTTTTAACTATTATGAGTAATAACTGCTATGAACTATTATGAACATTTAAGTATAGTTTCTGTGTAAACATGTTTTACATTTTCTGGGGAGAAATGTCCTAGAGTACAATTGTTGCTTTGTATAGAAAATAAATATTTAGTTTTGTCAGAAACTGCCAAACTATTTTTCTGAATGACTGTTAACATTTTACATTCCCCGAAATATATAAAACATACATTTTCTCTGTCTTCATCAGCTTTGTTTTTTATTTTAGTTATTTTAATTTCAGTGTTGTGATGTCTTGTTATGACTTCTTGCTTTTAAATAACAGTAAATTACTTTTAAGATCTTAACTTAGATTTTTTTTTGCTTCTTTACACTGATATCTAACCCAGTTCCTAATCAGTGACGATTTTTTATTACAGTTAAATTATCAACAATGCTTTTTAAATTATATATATATTTATCAAGACATAATATTTAAATTATTTTGTAGTAGATATTTATTAAATATATTTTATTAATAAAATAACTTTACCCTTTTTTGAATAATTGTTTGTATTGTAGTGGCTGGAATGGCTGGTACTGCACATATCGATGGAGACCATATTGTTGTTTCAGTTCCTGAAGCTGTATTAGTTTCTGATGTTGTCACAGATGATGGGATAACTCTTGATCATGGCCTTGCAGCCGAAGTTGTCCATGGGCCTGATATTATTACAGAGACTGATGTCGTAACAGAAGGTGTGATTGTCCCTGAAGCTGTGCTTGAAGCTGATGTTGCCATTGAAGAAGATTTAGAGGAAGATGATGGAGATCATATCTTGACTTCCGAACTAATTACAGAAACCGTTAGGGTACCAGAGCAGGTTTTTGTAGCTGATCTTGTTACTGGTCCTGATGGACATTTGGGACATGTGGTCCAAGATTGTGTTTCAGGTGTTGACTCTCCCACAATGGTATCAGAAGAAGTTCTTGTAACTAATTCAGACACAGAAACTGTAATTCAAGCAGCTGGTGGTGTTCCTGGTTCTACTGTTACAATAAAAACTGAAGATGATGATGATGATGATGATGATGTCAAGAGCACTTCTGAAGACTACTTAATGATATCTTGTAAGTGAAACATAAAGTCCATTACTTGGGAGATTAACTTCTATAATCTGGAAGGTATTCTGGGATCAAGGATATATTTCATAAAAGCAATAGAAGGAATCATTTGAAAATAATTTCAAAGCTATAGTGTTGAGATGCTTTTTGAGTTTACCTATATTTTAATATACTCTACCTGTATTTTTAATATACTCTGAAATAGCACACCAAAGTAAAATGCAAAGGCCAACTGATGTCATAGAATAGAAACGTGTTTGAAAGGCTCAATAGAAACATTAACTAATACAAAATTTCAATGATAAATTCGTATTTCAAAATGAGTGAATTATGTTATTACTGCTTTTTTTTTTGTTTATTTGTTTTTGTTTTTCGAGACAGGGTTTCTCTGTGTAGCTTTGCGCCTTTCCTGGAACTCGCTTTGGAAACCGGGCTGGCCTCGAACAGAGATCCACCTATCTCTGCCTCCCGAGTGCTGGGATTAAAGGCGTGCGCCACCACCGCCTGGCTATTACTGCTTTTTAAAGACATACCAGGTGCTGGCATTGCCATCATGCCCAGCCTGGAAATAATTTGCCAGTAAATACTTACATTTTCTTTAAGAGAATGAGGTGCACTACTAAAAGATTGTTGGAAATATATTACCTATTCATGCATGTATGTGGCTTACTGGGGCAACTCCATATTTAAATACTAACTTGACTCAAAAAGCAATGACCATCATGTAAGATGGTATAGAAAAATGTATTAGTGTCTCTATATTAAAATAAGTGCAATATGCATTCAAAAATTACTCATTAAATTAAACCAGTATTAAAGTGCTAGAAAGTTTAAACATCATGTTTTATAGGTAATCATAGTTTTATTGATGTACCGTAACAGGGGTAAACTCAAAAGCCTTGTGGCTTTAAAAAGGAGGCCATCAATTTGGGGAGGAGTGAAGTGGCCATGGGAGACAGAGATGGGGGAAATGATGTAATTATATTTTAATCAATTTTTAAAAATGAGTATTACACTGTATATTGTGGTAAAATGAAATTTTAATCAAATTGTGCCAGTGATCTCCAAAAGAATATTGAATACTTCCAGCCTTTTCAGTGCTGGCAAACAATGTACCTTACTTATTTTCTTGTCTTTAATGCTAATAGAATTTTGTAGGGATGTTATATTGCTCACTTAAAGGTGGATTCAGAAACAATAATGTGCTGTATGCCTTAAAATCACCAAAAAAAATTAAGCTTGAATCTTTTAAGTATTTAATTTGGATCTATATTAAGAACAGTCACTGAAAGACAAGTGGTGGTGCATTCCTATAATCTCAGTACTGGAGAGTCAAGGTAGGAAGTTTGCAAGATCCAGGCCTACATGGAAGGCCTGCATAGTTTTCAAGCTTGGGCTACATAGAAGCAGTTCTGTATCCTAAAAATAGGAAGAAAAATATGTGAGAATTTATTTCTTAAAGTCATTTTGTTTCCTAGTAGAACCTTGTCAATGTATTTTCTGTAACTAAGAATACAGACTATTAGTAAAGCTGATGGCTAACCTCTTCAAAGTTTATACCAGTTTTGAAAATAACTATCATTTATGGGCTAAAAATACAGAACAAATTCAGTCGCTTCATACATTTCAAAATTGTTCATTCTGAGATGCTTAATCTAGGCAGGAATCAATGGGTACTTTAAATATTAAGAGTATGAAGCTTTTTTAATTAGAAGTGAAATCAGAAATGATGCTAACAGAAAAAGTGGTGAGGGTACATCAACTATAATTTCAATACTTACAGCTAAAATTATGATACACAGTTTAGAACTAGCCAAAATATTTCATTACATGAATCTTACATTTCAATTATAATTTTAAATTAGTGTGTTCTAGAAGGAAATATGGTCACTTAATCCACTTATGTGTAATAGTGACATATTTTCAAATGAGAGTATTTTCTTATTTTTAACAATTTTCAAATATTCCAGCTTCCAAAATTTGTATTTTTGGCTTTTAAAAAGTTTTCTATAAATCCCATTTTCAAATCCATGAATGAGCAGGAGCTTTTTCCTTAAAAGTTAACTTATTGTTTTAATATTTCTATGATCTCAGCATTTTATTTGCTATTTATAAGAAAAACTATTAAACAGATAACATATAGCTCATCATCTTAATTCATGACATTGTAACCCCAGAGTTGCTAAAAATACAGTAAATATGATTAGGAGCTATAGTGGAACAGAAATATTTAGATCATTCTTATGTCATTTGAGTGCTACCTTTCATTAGCAATAGTATATTCAAACTTTTAAATAGAATGAAATTATTTATATTTAAAGAAGAAGATAAAGTAGCTTTTCAGTGTTAAATAATTTGTGAAGTGCATTCCTTGTTTTCCATTTCATATGAATAAAACAACGTTTTTGATGACATCAAACTTGACTTGAACTTGGGAAAATGTAGATTTTGATTCATTTAAATTTGCCTGAATTTTTAAGAAGTACCAAGGTTATAGCTCTTTAATGCATTTTATTCTCTTTTCCATAGTTCTAAAATTATTAGATATATTCAAGGGCTTCAGTATTTTATGTTTCATATGTGGTATTCTGAAATCTGTAAGGGCACAATTTTGGTTTCGATTATTCTTTAGTTTTTATAGAAACAGGATTGAAATTAACATGGTAGAGACATAATATATAGAGAATATATTGCTTGAATATGACTTATAGCTGTTTTAAGATTAATAGAATTTATATTTCATAGTTAATGTAGAGTATTCATGTGACATGTTGTGTTTTCCTCAGAAACTATAGAACAGAACAAAATTGTACATATATATTGAAAATCTTTAGTAGTAGTCTCAACTGTGGTTGCTTTGTCTTTCTGTATGGTTTTTTTCATATACTCTGAAGCATCAGGTTTTTAATAAGGAAAAAGTATCATGCAGTTATGTATTATCTTTATTTCTGATTTTAAAACAAAGCATATACTTAGACACATAAAATTTGTGTTTTGAAATTATCTTTAAATGCCTCAACCCATATTTGAGCTCTTAGATAATATTTTCATGATTATTTATGAAAAGTCCTTTTTATTAAAATCATTTGGATATGTTCTATTTCATTGTTTAAAATAATAAATTTGATAAATTAATTGGTTTTAGAAACAACTGCTTTTTAATTTAGGATTTGTTCATGTGAACTTATAACTCATGTATTTTTTGTTACATATTTTGGTGATAGGATTTTACTTAAAATGTAGTCTATGCTTAATTTCATAATTACATGTGAAGCAAATACCTAAGTAGATACTACCCCACTTTTCTCATCTAAAGCCTGATGATTCACTGAATATAAGAACATCATTTATGAAAAGGTAATGACACAGTATTTGAAGTCACTACTTTTATTTATGTAAAACTTGTATTCTCTGTAGTTTTAAGGATAACAATATCACAGGAGCATTATATATGAACTGCAGTGAATAGATATTCATAAACTGCCAAAATCATAAGTCATATTCAAGAAATATGGCCTACCTAAACACATGCTTGCTATTTTAAATTTCAATACTTCTTATACAGAAGCATGTTTTGGGTAATACGATGTAATTTTAAATATTTTTATGTAATTTGATCCTTTGATATAGCTATCTTGAGTATTGGTTTCATGAAACATAGCATTTTTAGTGACTGCATAATAGGTCACTAAGGGAATATAGTGGGTAGGTGGTTAAAACATTTTATTTTGCCATTATGCTTAACTCTTATTAAATGCCAGATGTACTTTTTGACTGAAATAGTTTCCTTTATATTTTGCAGTGGATGATGTGGGAGAGAAGTTAGAGCATATGGGGAACACACCATTAAAAATCGGTAGTGATGGCTCACAAGAAGATGTTAAAGAAGATGGATTTGGTTCAGAAGTGATAAAAGTGTATATATTTAAAGCAGAGGCTGAAGATGATGTTGAAATAGGTACAAAGATATTTTAATTCCATGTTATGAGAGACATTAGAATTCTTATCTTTCATGGGGATTGTTCCAAAATTCTCAAAAGACAAAAATGTTCATAGGCTTCTTAGTATATTTCTAAAGCTGTATATGAATATCTACATATGAAGTGGGAATGGGGACTATGTCATTCTTTGATTCTTTTCAATATGAAACTACTATGGCAGAAAATTTTAAAACAAGTGAAAATAATTGGGATTAGAATAAGAATTATGATGAGTGTTTAATAGCATTGATGACAGAGGCAGGTATTTTGAGATACCTTCAATGGCTTGTCTGATCTCCTTCTGCTTTGTTTCCTATGACGGCTGTAATGATCATGACTACCTAATAGGGTTTTTGTGAAAACAAAATGGGTAAATATATATAAAATTTTTATAGTGTTTGGCATATAAGTGTGACACAAATGTTAACACCTGAAATGAGAGATGAATGTTTATGGTATAATTTACATGAATATGTTAATGTATTTTGAAGTTTATTAGAATTTTTATACACCCTCTATATCCTCCTCATTATTACAGGGATTTATTCCATGATATGTTTCTAGTTTACATGTGTTTTAATTTTTAAGGTGGGACAGAAATTGTCACAGAGAGTGAATATACCAGTGGACATTCTGTAGCTGGCGTGCTTGACCAGAGCCGAATGCAGCGAGAGAAAATGGTTTACATGGCAGTTAAAGATTCTTCCCAAGAAGAGGATGATATCAGTAAGATAAAAGGGCACTGCAAAGAAGCAATGATAAAACTTTAAAAGCAATTGATAACAACAATAGATGTACTAAATAAGAACAAAGTTTAAAAAATAAGCCATTTCTAGCTGGGCAGTGGTGGCACACGCCTTTGATCCCAGCACTCGGGAGGCAGAGGCAGGTGGATCTCTGTGACTTTGAGGTCAACCTGGTCTACAGATTGAGATCCAGGACAGGCTCCAAAGCTACACAGAGAAACCCTGTCTTGAAAAACCAACCAAACAAACAAAAGCCATTTACTGCAAATATTTAAAAGAAAGAGTCCTTTTAGACATTCCTGAACCAATACATTACTCAGAAAAGGATACATGAACTCTACATTTCAAATACTATGTTACAAAGAGATGAAGAGTTTATTGTTTTTGATGTAATGAAGTTCACAAATATATAGAAATTGAATCATATATTATACATTATGTCTATATAATTACATCTGTTTACTTGGGGCTGGAGAGGTGGCTCAGTAGTTAAAAGCACTCACTATTCTTGCAAAGGACCCAGGTTCATTTTCAGTTCCTATGTCTGGCAGATTATAACCACCTGTAACTCCAGTTCCAGGGGATCCATCACCCTTTTCTGGCTTATATGAGTCCATGCACACATGTACTGCACATAAGCTCACATTGGAATATACACACATAAATTTTAAAAAAATCTTTAGATCTATTTAATTTCATTTATCTTTAATAATTCATCTCTGAGGTAGAAAATATTCCTGCTTTATAAGACAAATAAAGGCTCAGAGAAAATAAGTTGCCCAAGATTTGTACAGTACTAGAATTTGAATCGTTGTCTAACTCTACTGCCAGTGTTTTCTCCACATGGCAGTAATCACTTTTGGCCTATCTGGATTTAGCAGTGGAAGGGCTAACTGGTTGATCTCCTGTCACTGAGAGGTTAGGTGGGTAAGTATTTATACAAGCCATTCTGCCAGGATCTTATTAATTTATTATGCTGTTCATGGGTAATTGTTATTAGGGTTTCTTGGGAGTGAGGACCACAGGATAAAATCCCTATTCAGATTTGCTTTCTTTGTCATATCTCACACTTTTTGTTGTTTATTTTTCATTAAGACATTTTATTCTTTTCCTGCATGGTCTTCATCTCATTATGCAGTCTTTCGCTAAGGCTACATTTTTTTCATCGCCATGCTGACAAAACACTATTTTGTTTTATCACAGAAGGGCAAGAGCCTCCTTTTCACAGAAATACCATGATAGTGCTATGTTCTACTTATGCTGCACTCTAATAACTACTCAGATCTTTCTCTAGCAAACAGAGAGAGCTGTCTACCCCCATATCACAGCTGAAACTATCAAAACATTCAGGGGAGAGTATTTGAATAGGGACAGAAAACGTTAATTGAAATAATGTTTGTTTCATCTCTAAATCTTATTGTTTTTAACTTCCTGAGGAAGAGGCATGGTAGGAGATGGGAAACTGAGGCATAGGTTTAGCTAATGCCAGAATTCGGAAGGAATGTGGAAAACTTAGTCCAGTATCTTGTGGTTTTTAAAGAGGAGAAGCTAGAGGATACCTTTCACCTCACTGTATTTACACATTTCTTCTATAGTAAATAGAAGATCCAAGTTTTT
>CABHPQ010045693.1:0-18135 GCA_902168405.1 Peromyscus aztecus
ATATATATATATATATATATATATATATATATATATATACTTGGATGTACATTTTCAAGACTGACCATTTGGTGTTGGATAACCAATTGGTGTGCTCTTCCCTGGGGAAGACTATTTCTCAGTATTCCTTCATTGCCTGTACTTCTTTGTCTAGGGTTGAGGCCTAGGAGGAGAGCTTATAATTTTTTAATCACTGCAAGACCATCTTTGTGTGTGTTCTGGCTGCTCTGTTTCACCATTGCAATTCATCTTGTGTGGAGATCTTCACTGAAGTGCAGGTGATGCCTGCCCAAGTCAGTCTTCTCTCAGAATCGTGGTTACATTTTTATATCTAAGTGATACAATTATACATAAGCATAAATGTAATAATTAAGATACAGATAGAGTTACATGCAGGATGCTCTGATTTAAGTAGGATGGAGGTAAAGAAGCTAGAATCCAACTGACTGGCTTTATCCCACCTCTGCTATACTCAAGGTTACATGCAGATTAAAAAAAAAAACAAAAAAACAAAAAACGAAAAACATTGGGGCTCTGTGGAACTGTGCGAAAAATACTGGCCTGAAAATTACTTGCTTGGTATCTTTTTTGACTTTGCTATGCAAGATGTTTCTCAAAGATGATTCCAAGCTGGGCAGTGGTGGCGCACGCCTTTAATCCCAGCACTCGGGAGGCAGAGCCAGGCAGATCTCTGTGAGTTCGAGGTCAGCCTGGGCTACCAAGTGAGTTCCAGGAAAGGCGCTACACAGAGAAACCCTGTCTCAAAAAACAAAAAAAAAAAAAAAAAAAAGATGATTCCAAATCACCTCCTCACTATTCTCTGAGCCTACACTGAACTTGAGTTCCATGTGAAGCCCTAGCCCACTCATCACTGTTGGTTGGAGTATTCTTTCACCTATTCTATGATGTTTTGTTTAATAAAAAACTTAGGTTGGAATCAAATGCTTACTAGTTATATGGACCTTAGGCAAGTTATGGAGCCTTACAAGTCTGTTGTGGCTCTTAGGGTCTTGAAAGCCTGGCTCTTCCATTGAATCAGATGTTCCAATGCTCTGTCTGCATTAGATCAGCCCTAGACATCGGTACCAGAACGCATAAATATAGCCAGGTACCTTAGACTATGTAGAGAGCCCCACAGATTGCCATGGGAGTGGCAGTATTGATGGTCAAGGCAAGACCATTTTACTCATCAAATGTTTGTCATGCTGAGTGTGCTGACACAAGACTGTAATCCAGTCTTAAGAAGGATCAGACGGGCAAGGTCTTCAGATACACAGTAAATCTGAGGACAGTTTGACCATATGAGACTGTCCCAAACAAACAAACAAACAAGGCCTGTACATACACACAGGATAATTTACTGGAATTCTTATCCTTCCAAGGCTTAGCCTCACTGAAACAAAAATTAGAGTCCTCAGTACAACTTTGACGGAAGCCAGACACAAGAACAAAGCATTAGGAACACAGCAAAACAAAGTACAAAGCCAGAGTTCTTTAATGAAATGCCTTGGGACTCCAAATCTTTCCTTGGGTTTAAAATAGAGGATCGCAAGAAGAGAAAGCTAAATATTTAAATAAGACTTGATGCTTGACAGTGCAAGAAAGAGCCCATCTTCACAAGACACATAATTCCACATCTGACTCAAGTAGCTGGAATGAAAACATCCTTCTGCACACATCAAAAAACAAAAAGAACAAACAAAGGGCAAGTACAGGCAACACCAGAAGATTGTGCAGGTGGAAATTCCACCCTTTAAAGAACCAGGAGTCTGCTTCCAAAAAAGAATGAGCTGTAGAAAGGACCTGAACAAACTATATAAAATGGTAGAGCATGGGTGCTGAAGAGTCTATAGGACAAGTTTAAATGACAAAGTCAAAGGAAGCCCCTGAGAACTTAGTCCCAAAGACCCAAATCGAGGTTGCTTTTCTTGAGGAAAGGCATGGTGGTTGGTGGTAGAGAATGGAGAACTCCTACAAGCCAAAGGAGCTTTGAAGACCCACGTGATGCAGCCAAGTAAAAGAAGTATGTATAAAATAAAGAGGAAACCAAGTATGTAGTAAATTATGGAGGAAAAAATAAGTGATACACTTCAAAATCATATTAGAAATCTCTAAGCTGAGAAAGCTTTATTATAGTTAGAAATACACTGAAAAGAAGATGGAAAAAAAATGTCAGTAGAAACTTCAAGTCTTATCTCTACTGAATTAAAAAAAATGAATTTTCAACAAAGATCCAATTTAAAAGTAGTTGAACTCATAAAACTAGAGGCAAATTTACCCGTAGCTGATGACAAGATCAGCCATGCATGCAAAAACTAAAGCCAAAATTCTTTCTGGAAAAAGTCGAATAAATCACTGATTATTATCAAAGTTAGTTAGCTCATTTCCCATGAAAGAAATGCTCAGAGTCATCATTTGAGAGCTCTGTTGGTTGAGAGAAATCTCAGTAACTGAAGAAATGCCCACACCAGATAAAACTTATGGAAGTATTTAAGTATTTTGGGAATCACATTGTGTCCCTAATAACAGAAGTGGGGTACTTGGGGAAGCTTGAGAAGACCCCACAGAAATTCTGGGTGATGATTTACAGTGAGGAAGGATATCTGGGTCTGATATAATGATGATCCTGTGTAAACCAAATGCCATTCATACAATGTCAAGGTTCAAAGACAGTACTACTCCATTATGCTATCTCCATTCTCCAGGGGAGCTTTTTCTGGGCTCCCTGACTGTCCTGGGAGCTACCAAGGACTTTATTTTTATTCAACTCTCCATCTCAATGGGGGATGTTCCATCTTCACATCACATTCCCATGAGAAGCCAAATGTCATGGAGAGCTTGAGGGAGGCATCTCTTAAAATAATCTGCAGTAGTTTTTATGGTTGTTCTCAACAGCAAGGACAGATCTTCCTACAAAGGGTCTTCCCTGGTCTGTTACATCCTTGACTTAGCAACAGGAACAGTCTTTACACCTTGTTCTGGAATGCCTCCACACAGCCTGGAAATACACAGAAGGCCCCTTGCAAGGAGGGTCCAGCCTTTATAGGCCTCGTTCTGAATGCTTAGAACTCCAGCAAGATGCTTTATCCCTGAGATTAAAATGATTTGATGTGTTCATTGTTAGGTTTATTGCCACAAATTGATTGCATAATAGTTTAAATGGAGGCTTGATACAATTAAAATTCTTTGAATAATGTTTTATAGTTGTAGATTACTGAAATGTGGACATCGTAGGTTAATTGTTTCCATTTGGTTATACTCACAGGTAGTATAATTAGAATATTTTTGTTGATAACAAGTCCACTAAAATCATACAGAAACAAAGCAAGTCTTTTCTTTCCCTTTGTCTGAAAATAAGTTGAAAATTTTCTCTTTTGGTCAGTTCCTGTGGTTGAACGATTACATACAAGCTCACCTGGACCTGGAGGATAATCATCATTCTTCCGAGGTCTTTATATAACATGCATTATAAATGTGAAGAGCAGAAAGTAGTTCACAGCTTATTTGATTTTTAGATAGTCTGCTATTCTCATATAACTATTCAATACTTTTAAATACGAACTCTTTTTGGCTTCTCTCCTAAAACTTGGAATTTCTTCTCATTGACCTTCACTGTTTTTTTTTTTTTTTTTTTTTTTTTTTTTTTTTTTGTTAAAGGATTACCCAGGAGCCCACTGGAAGCTAGGCAGAATTGTAATTCTTAGGATAATTCTGTAGATGTAGTTTGATAGTGAATTTCACAAGTAAATACTTTCCCTTCCTCTATTAATATATATTTTAAAGATCCCGTTTCTTTCTTTTATTTATTTGCTTGTTTGCTCTTTTTTTGTTTTTGTTTTTGTTTTTGTTTTTTTCAGGACAGGGTTTCTTTGTATAACAGCTTTAGCTGTCTTGGAACTAGCTTTGTAGATCAAGCTGGCCTCTAACTCACAGAGGTCCATGGGCCTCTGCCTCCCGAGTACTAGGATTAAAGGCATGCGCCACCGCACAGATCCCATTTCAGTTGTGCTATTTACTATGTCCTCCATAACATGAACTGTAGAAAGAGTTTATATGTGCCCTCTTGCAATTGTAATCCTTTATGTGTAACAAGGTTTAATTTGAACAAGATAAATATATTTAACTAAATAAAAGTTGAGTCCTTTGCTGATTTCTTTTCTAGGTAGTTTAATTCTTTTCTATGATTTCTCTCTACCAGTTCTCAGACTTTTTTCTTTATTAATTGCATATTATCTTGTTACATCTTCATTCAACCAATTATAATTTTTATATGTGCGGACAACTTATGTACTATCCATGGCTGATACAGCAGATATGGCTGATATTTATTAAATTGAAGTAGAGATACTTTACTGTTAGGTAAGTGAATCTGACACATACTGAGTACTATATGTAGTGGGTGATAAGTTAGAACCTGGGAGTTCAATTCAAGAATGTAATCATCAAGAGAACAAGTCCTGGTCTGCAAGATGTCATGAGAGAATGGAGTTCTAACTTTGATCATCGTCAGCCAGCAGTCATAGCTGGCCTGGTCTTGCCTACACTTGGCAACTCTTTGTAATTCTTACCATTCAGACTCTCATCACTGCTAAGACTTCTCATCAAGACTAAGACTTCTCACTGCTTAGTTACTTGCTTATTGTTGGCTTTAAAAGGCACGAATTCTATAAGTCATGCAGCTTAGCTATACTGTCCTTCCAAGCATTATTGCAGGTAACATTTCTGGTGAGTGGGTCATGGTGATAATGGTTGCCTAGGTCACTCTTCAAGGGCTTGAAGGCTGTTGTTCTGAGTATGACAGGCTCACCCCTTGGGCCTGGGTGACACTGATGTCAGGGGAACAAAAACCCACCCCTAGCTAATGTCACCATTTTCTGCACACATGCTTCATAAAAAGCCATGAGAATTTATTGTACATGCTCACATAGCATGGGTTACTACAGATCTAGTTGCCTTTCTTCATACCTTAAGGCAGCCTGCTTCTTTATCCTATAAATACTCCATAAACCCTCTCCTCAAGCAGGTAGATTTGAGAGCTGGGTCTCCACTGCCATGCTTATCTTGCTGATGCTGAACTAGATTGGAGAGAAAGTATTAAGAAAATCTATTATCTATACTGAAAAATATATCCATGTAGATGAGCTTCTATTTCCACAGATGAAAAACTATTATCTGCCAATCCACAAGATGGTCATTTATAGCTTAATATGAAATTTCCTGTTTATACAATGTGAATGCTTTAAGTAATAATGCCTAGAAAAGATTCAAATTATGAAAGCCTAAGGTGCTTATTATAATGGTAACTTAACTGCATTGCCCATTTTTCACATACTAAAATAAGCCTGGGAAGTTTATCTAGATATTGAAAGATATTTTAAGGCACAACTGGATGAGTTAATATTGGAATGAAAGCCTTCATTTATGTATTTCCTGGCTTTTGTAGGCTATTACTATTATTTATGATTTGAAAGTTGACAGCCAATTCAGCATTGCATAAGGATAGAGTATTAAGGGTTTCTGCCTTGGGGCTTTCTGAATGAATCAGACTGGCAAACCAGTTTATATTAAAACCTTCAACCCTGAAGACAGGTGGGTCTCAAAGGTGAGAATTTGCGTTGAAGACATTTCACCTTCTTTATCATTTCAGCCTTTTCTCTTCAGCTAGAGACCATTGGGAAAATGAAGGAAGCTGTCAATTTTCCCCAAACCCAAAAAAGTTGGTCTTGAAGTTTTGGTGTCACAAACTGAAAGTGCAGGCATGAGGAAAAAAGATCATACGTACAAGAATTTAATTAAGATTCTTTGGCCTCTGAATACTTCGGTATTTTTAGCTCTTCTGCCTGATTCCAGCTCACAAGTCCCTTCTACTGACAAACCTTCCTTGACCTTCCCACCTGTCTGTGAAACTCCTGAGGGCAAGGAGGGTGCCTTCCTCAGCTGGGAACCCCAGATCAAGCATGAGCACTCAGCAATTATTAGTCATGGATGAATAATTGTTCTCAAAGTCAGAGAAGATACACTGAGTCTGAGGTAGACATGTCCATCCTGTCTCTTAGAATGACATGGTTAGTGAAATTTCTACTTTTCTACTTACCATCTTCATCATAATGATGACTTTGGGACTCAGAAACAGCCATTAAATGCTAGAAGAGAGCATATATTATCCTGGTTTGTTGTTCAGTTTGCTATTGACATATATATGTATTTTCCTCATTCAGTAATCCTGTCATTCCCTGAAGCTCTTCTGTAGACATTGACTCTGTCTTTTGTCTTTTCATTTAAGGCTTTCCTATGGTCTTCTCCATGTTCAAGAATAATATTTTAAGTTCACTAATTAATTTTCAGAATATCCATGCACATGTTTTCATATTTCCCATTCCTTTACTTAAATAGTTAAATGATACATAAAGCAGTTGGTGATGCAAAGACTCCATACCTCAGACCAAATCTTTCTTGTTTGTAACTAACATAGACTCATTGATTTTAGTCACTGGATGGCCCTTGAAGTTGTAAGAAAATATTCTAAGTTGCTTAAACCATTAAACTGCACTTCATTCTATTGCTATTAGGTATCAGAATCCAGCTATATTGACAAAGTATCATTTATCTGCATCTCTGGTTATTCTGTGTTCTTCCAGTATTAGTTGGTGTAGAAAAATTAAACATTACATTTGTTCTGAAATAGCTGCTTCTTTTTAATATTTACATTCTATACTAAAACATAAGATAATACTTATGACTGTCAAGAATGACAGACATACTGTGCTGACACGCTTGGTCATGGACTGGGCGTCTATGAGATTTAGGAAATGTTTGTAGTGTATTTTCATCTGCTTTCCTTGATGATACCCACAGTGAGACAGACATAACGAAGAGACCCCGAACTTCAAATCAGAGCCCAGGCAAAGCTCTGGTATTGCCTCCTTCTGATAGAATGACCTAATGTTATCTTCTTATTTAATGTAGAGCATAGTATTGACTTATCTGGGTCATCATGGACATAAGCACTATGGGACACTCTTCAAAGAAGATTGAGATCTGAAAAGTTCATTCTGTAACCTTGTCTTTGTATAATCTCTTCATCTCTTAAGTATCCACATTAGCACCTAGGAAGTCCTCTAGGTTAGAAAGAAAGAAACAATAATACAGATGCCTTTCTACAAAGTGGGTCAAATCCAAGATCTATTTTAATCTCTCTTTTCAGAAATAATGTTCTTAATAATATAATATAATTAATAATATAAGTTCAACAGCTCAACAAATACATACTGTTCATCAAACTCATTCCCTGAGCTCCCAGTTTCCTACAAGTGGACAAACACACACTGCTTACTTCAGGCTTTGTGGGCTGCAGGGTCTCTGCCACATTATTCAACTCTGTTGTTACAGTGTAAAATGTTGCACAGACTATTTAATCCTGTGGGGTTGGCTTGTTCATATAAAACTTTATTTATAAAAACTGATGACCAGTTAGATTTGACCAGTGGGACGTGTTTGCTGATTTCTATTCTAGGTGATACTTATGTGAGACAAATAAAGTCTCTGACTTTACAGAACTCATATTGTTGTGAAGAAAGCAACCAATAAACAAAAATAAATAATACTCAAAGGAGTATAAGGTGCTTTTTAAGTTCCATGAACAAAAATAGGAGTAGAATAAAAGAATCCAGAGTGACAAGGGAGAGGAGGAAGGCATTTCAGACAGGGCACAAAGGATGACCTCTCTGAGAAACTATCATTTGAGAAGAAACTGAGATAAAGTGAAGAAGAAAAGTCATGCCTGTCAAATTAAAACGATTCAGGGAAGAATCTATAGGCCTGAAAGCTATTTTACAGCATTGTATATCTGAAGCTGGTGCCACAGATTTCCCAAACATTCTGACTACCTGGGACATTGTAATATGAACATACTTGGAATAAGGGATTTTGTGGGTGGCATTAAATTAAGGACCTTGAGATGAGATCATGCGGAATGATGTGTGCATTAAATTCACTGAAAAGTTCTTATAAGAGAAACAATGGGAAACAGGAAGGGTGGAGGCAGTGTGAACACAGAGGCATAGATAGATAGGGGTTATAACCAAGGAACTCCAAGAATTGCTGACAGCCATGATAAACTGAGAGAAGACATGGATGGATTCTCAATGTCTCTAGATGGAATTGGTCCTGGGTCTGTCTTGATTTTAAACTTCTGATCTTTACAACTGTGAGAGAATGAATTTCTGTCAAAGGAAAACAATCCCTGAAGGTGGGTATTTTAAGCCACTCAGCTTGTGATGATTTGTTGAGGCAATCCTAGGGAGTTAATACATATGCAAAAATCCTGCTCTGTTTTAGGAACAGCAAAACAAGAGCCAAGTGGGCAGATCCAAAAGAGGTAGTCAGTGTTGATATTAAAGACATTTAGCCAATATGTACGCCACCTATCAATCAGAATAGGCACTAGTCATTAAGCCTTGACATTCTATGTTGATTACATATTGGTCCTGAGAGATCAGGGCTATCTGAAGAGATAGTCAGTGGCCAGATATCCTGAGATTTGTGGCCATAGGTGACAGTTTGATTTTGATCATATGTGTAAATGAATGCTAAAGGAAGACACTGAGTGAGGAAAGAGGTGGTATGATACATAATTTTAAGAGCTCATTCTAGATGCATCTTGAAAAAAATGACTGTAGCAGAACAGGGAGGAAGGAGATATGGCCATTAGATAGCTCCTTCAACATTCAGGACATCAGGCATGGTGGTTGATTCAGGGCCCTTATACATGGTTCTCCAGGTTTTGTACAGCACAGTTCCAGGGGAATCAACTAGGGCGTTGACATCAGGGACATGTGACTTTATCACATTAACTTTATGGTCAATGGGTGTGCTTTGAAGAAACCATCCTAGCAATGCCTGTGCCTTGAGAAAGGAACATCTTTTTTTGATATTTATTTTATTTTTTTATAATTTGATTTAATACTACATATCAGCCATGGATTCCCCTGTCCTCCCCACCCTCGCCTTCCCCTCAGCCCATCCCCCAATTCCATCTCCTCCAGGGCAAGGACTCCCCTGGAGATTCAGCTCAACCTGGTAGATTCAGTCCAAGCAGGTCCAGTCCTCTCCTCCCAGGCTGAGCAAGGAACATCTTTTAAAATTTGTTGGAGTATCCTACTTGGGCCTTGGACTAGTGGTAAGAAGGCATTGAGCAAAGGTCTAATTTAAGGTAGATTATGGAGGTGGCATTGATGAGCTTATTTCTGTGGTAAATGAGGTAGAGAGTAGACTCAAATGATGCATTACCTTTTCTGACCGGAACAACTGGTGATATTTGATGGGATGTGCCAAATAGAGTAATGATTATTTGATGGTGGAACTAAGGAAGGATAGATACAAGGGTTCTACTTTTTGCTGTGCTCACTGAGGTCACTGTTGAACACCCAAGTAATGAAATCAAGTATATCAAATTAGAAGTTAATTTTTTTTGCATTATTATATCCTGAAATAATGGAATAAGTATCTGGCCATTGTCTAAAGTGAAGTAGATGAATGGGATTAGATCTGGTATTCAGAGACCAAAAGTAGAAGCATTTTTCAAAGGATTCTCAAGATTGACTTATGGCGGATAGGTCACATCTGGGCCTCTAGTCAAGTCACTTCTGAGCCTTTTATCAGTGGCTTGCGTGGTTCAGTGCTGCCTTCATTGACTTTGGGGGCTAGAAAGTCTCCCTAGATGTGGATGTTAATATTAAATAATCTTTTACAGTGAGGTTTTTTAATGAGTTGTTTTAGTGTTGGATGTTGAGTATTTCAAATCCTTAATTCCACTTTGACTGCTTTTGTTATCCAACACAATTTCAATATAAATGCAGCATTTTCAAGAACTCCTAAGTGGTTATTGTTTATTATTACTTTGCTCAAGTAATACAATTAGTTACTTAAACATATAATGCCTTTAATCAACTGGAGGTCAAATTGGTTATCAACAGAATCGATATTGATATAGTTATTTTCTATAGCTTATAGGAAATAAAATATGGCGTATGCCTCATATAAAAAATCTAGGCGTGTTCATTCTTGAAGGAAAGCAAGAGGCCATGCTTTGTGTTTTCCTAATTCCTGAGACTCCCATCAATGAAATTTTCTCAATGAATGCTTCAGAGTGCAGGAAAAGGCATTTCCTGGAGCTTCTTAAAGCCTTGTGACATGGTAATTCTAGGGTTTAGAAAAAGCATGTCAATTTTGACACTTGGTGTTATCTTAAAGTTCTCAAATGTATCAGTCTGCTAAAAAGGTCTTAGCTGCCATGTAGTAGATATGAAATCATTACAGGGAGGTTAAAAGTCATTTAAAAAAAAAACTAGAGTAGATTTTTCTATCAATACTACGCCATTTCTATGTCTATCTCTTTACCAGAGAGTTGGAACACTGAAAGCATGATGGATGTAGACTTTCCCTTTAAAAAAAATACACCTTATAAATCCTGATAGCCTTCTTGCAAGACTCTCACATCCATGGTCACTAATCAATGGGCAACTAAACATGTGACAAGATCTTGTGGTGTGGAGCATGCAAAATGCGGCCTCTGAGGACCCTGGTATGAATTCCTGCCTCTGACAGATACTGTACACATGATCTTGAGCAAGTTACTTAACTTTTATGAACTTGACTTTCCTCACTGGCAAATGAAATGTTGAGAAGATTAAATGAAAGAATAGACTGAACCTCTGTGGAAGCCAGGGCTCTGTGAAGGTCATTTCTGGGTTTCTTTTGTTACAATCAACAGCAGGAAGCATAAGCATAACTGTTAGAAAAAACAATTAGGACCTGACAATAGCTAAAACATTCATCAAATTACAAATCCCCAAATTTAGAAAACCATCCAAAGTAGCTAAGAGAACTGGATCAACTGGATCAGCTTGTCAAAATAAAACATGTAATTATATGTGTATATGTATACACATACAGTTTAAATGAAGTTAAAACACAATGCTCCTCTCAAAAGCCATAGCATCTCTAACTCAGGGGAGTCCTAGAGATTCACAAAACAATATAGGCTGTTGTTGTTGCCTTAGTTACCTCTCAGAGGTTGAAGAAGAGTCTCTATTGCTGAAGACACCATTCACTTCAAACACAAGACTTGGGGGATCCAAGTTAATTTGACCTGAAAGCTTCCCTGAAGCCTACCTTTCATAGTAGGTGCTATGTAAGCTGCTAATGGGAGGAAGCAATCATTAGTTCTACCCATGATGCCCATGATCCATAACAATGAAGATATCCCTAAGGGTGTAGTAGTGGCATTCACATCTTGATGGCAACCAATAGCTGTCTGATTGAACTTAATGGTTGCTCAGTAAGAGGGAAATCATGCCTGGTACTAGAAATGTACCCCATTTCCTGGGAATAGTGGGGCCATGTATCTTAGAGGACATGTAGCAGGCTGTCAAAGCAGAAGGATTGGAGATCATATTTTTAACATGGAACAGAGATAGCAAACTGGAAGTAGAATGAGACTATAAATACTTAAAGCCTATCCCACTGATGTACTCCTTCCAGCAAGGATCCACATCCTAAAGGTTCCAACAAAACCAGTCTTACCAGGAGAAGTATCTGTTTAGGGAGATGCGCTTGTCACCCTTTATGTTACAATTTAATGGCTTACCTGTAGTGGGTATCAGTTTCACTTATGACCCTGAAGTACCAGCCCCTCGGGCGTACTGGCCTTGGGGCTAGCTTAAGCTGAGGGACACTTAGGCCTGGCCCTTTCTTTCCTCATGAGCTTGGATGGTACAGACTGACTCAGACAGCAAGAGCAATGTGGAACAGGATGTCAGCCTTCCAGGACTCTGAGACGATTTTGTCTATCCTGTTTAGTGAGTTCTTCTCCCCAATATAATTTCTAAATAAATAGTTCCTTTATCAGTATCTGTGGATTATCTGCTATACTTCCCCTTTTGGACTCATTCCAGGTAGTTCTACTATTAATCATTTCACTTGATCACATAATCTTTCAAACTATTCAGAATCCCACAAGCGGGAGAAGAACTTGACATTTAGAGGTTCCATGAAATCCAGAAAGGAACCAGACCACACTGGAGACCTGACAAACTTTCTACACTGGACTATGAGATCTCTTTGACTCACATCTCCACCATTGAAACATTTCTTGCCAGTGATGATTAATGGTAAGCCTGCTTCTAAGCCCATGACTCATCCTCTAGTCTCTACTTTGAAGATTGAATGCCAGTGAGTCCTGTGAGTGAACAAGAAGAGGTCTCCCAGCATACTCACAAAGAAGTTAGACCAAGACAGCAGATTCTCAGTGACATATAAACAAACCCACATCCATTAATCAAAGTATAATAATTCCAGATATCATGAGTAAGAAGATGTTTTTAAAAGAGCACATTAGCCTATTCTTTAAAATACAAGGAATGATAGGAACGGAAGTTTCTTAGGCTACAACATATAATGAAAATCTCCTCTTCTAAGAGTAGACAAGAAAAATGTCTTTAATAGGGAAACACAGCAGGTGTATACTGGATTGCATGCAAATCTGCACAGCCAAGAAAGTACACAATGCAAGAAAAAAGTTCAAAAGCCTTGTAGTGCTAATTTCATGAGACAATGTTAACTTGACGTGGTAGTACATCTGTTTCTCATAAAATAGTGCCTGCTTTATAGATCTCATGTATCAATCCTTACTTATTGATCTGATAAATAACATAATCTATCTAGTTAGAATACCTAGACAGGATATCATTTGAATCCTCCTTTTTCTTATATTAATTATCTTATATCTCATCTAATTAGAAAAACTAGATTTATTCCATTTAAAATTTTCAGTTAAAAAAATCTAAAAATAATTACACATTGCACAAGGAATTTACTGAAACTTCATAAGACATTCAACGAAAAAAAATGTGATTGTATAATTGGAAAAGCCGTATCTGTTTCTTCTCATCCTGAAGTAAACTGATACGCTCTCCCGAGCTTTGGCAACTACAAACACGTGCTGATCAAAGACAGGCCAGGCGTACTCATGATGTACATAGCTAATGTGCCACAGAATTGCAGCACAGTTAAAAATGAACCTTTTTCTTCTTTTCTTTTTGGCCATCTTCAAATTAAACAGTGTATTCTTCTTTACAGAGCACCTACCCCAGGCCCCGGAACTGGAATAGCTTCCGTTCCATACTGCACTCTGCTGTGGGATGTTCTGTATGACAAATATGTTAATAAATAAAGCACTGATTGGCCGGTAGCCAGACAGGAAGTATAGGCGGGACTAACAGAGAGGAAAATTGAGGGAACAGGAAAGTGGAGGAGGAGACATTGCCAGCCACCACCAGGACAAGCAGCATGTAAAGATGCCGGTAAGCCACGAGCCACATGGCAAGGTATAGATTTATAGAAATGGGTTAGTTAAAGATCTAAGAACAGTTAGCAAGAAGCCTGCCACAGCCATACAGTTTATAAGTAATATAAGCGTCTGAGTGAATATTTTATACGTGGGTTGTGGAACTGCAGGGCTTGGTGGGACCTGGAGAGAAGCTCTCTAGCAACAGCACTCACTCTGCTGTGTTGGCAGTTTAGCATGGCTGTCCTCAAAGCAGGCTCCAGTTGCCTGAGGATGCTTCCCTGAGATAGCCCAGCTTCCACCCCCAGCCTCTTTCTGAATTGCTGACTGGAAAAGTGCAAGAATTTACTGGGCTTTTTGCTATTTGTTTGTTCCCTTCATGGCATTTGACAACAGGCCCTGACCTCCCTTTCTTAGATAATTTACTAAAAAGGACATAAAGGGTCTAAGGCTTTCTCAGTGGTATAATATTTGGTTAGCATTTGTAAAACCCCTTTGTAATGGAGTATAATTCTCAAAACTATGTCCGTGTGGGGGGATTAAAATCAATAGTCCTTTTCTGTCCCTTGATGATGTGTAAGTGTCTCCTGTAACCCAGGAGTGCTCTTCTCAGGGACCTGAGAGCCACCAGGAAGAGCAGGGCCGACCTCCCCTCCCCCATCGGTGGGAGGACAGTATCTGCTGAGGCAGCATAGTGGGGCCTAATCACAGGCCTGGGGCTAACCTGTGCTAAGTTTTCACTTCACTGATTGCCTGAGCCTCACTCAGCCCTCTCTGTGCTCTTCAATCTCACCTCTGTATAAATCGGAAGGGAACTCAGCTCTGTCCTTTCCTTTCAGTAGTTTCTGGATCAGTTCTAGTGCCTACTTGTGCTAATACTTGGCAGTAATGAGCTTGCTTTGTTTCCATGGAATAGAGTGACTCTCCTTTTAGGTCTGGGAGGTTTCCAAAGAATGCCCATTGGTACACATCATGGAGTTGTAGGCTTGTTGAATCCGAAATGATTAACATGATTTTATTAACTTTTTGACATCAGCAAAGCTCTAGAAAACTTGAAGAATGTTATTTTCTCCAAAAGGTTTAAAGATAGGAACACTGAAGCATGTAAACATCAGGACCATCAGGGAATGGCAGTGTGGCTATGAAGAGGCACTCTCTTTCCTCTGGTTCCTTTCCCTTAGTAGTTGGTGCTAGGCTGGGAGAGGAGTCAGCATTTGTAACAGAGTTTGCTTTGCCCTGAGAGATTTTTAGAGCTCAAAAACTATTTTTAGGCACGAAAGATTCTCCTCAGGCTGCCAGCCCCTTGTATCTCCTGCCAACCTCGCTCCTGCTCAGAAGGGTGCAAACGTGTTTATCCAGGCGCAGGGTGAGATTCAGGGAATCCTTCGCTCGCTTCGCTTCCATGTATTTACTGAGTGATCTTAAGGTTGCTTAACTGCTTCTTATTCTGGAGCTTTGTCCAGGAAGTGGAATCATTAGAACTTTCCAAAGAGTGTCAATACAAATTGCTTTCTTATAAATATATTATTTTTACTTTGCTTCTTCATGATCTTTCTGAGATCTGGAGAGCCTCTGTCGGGATTTATTGAGAAATGGTAGAAACAAGATAATGTGGCTTAGAAAAAAACTCTTGGACTCACTTTTTAAAAGTGAGAAAGACATGTCTTGGAAATAAAGGGTATTACATATGTGCTCAGTTACCTGGAAATTCATTCTCTTTCATTTAGGACTTGGGGGGATGTACTCTCTAGCAACAAGGAAACTTTGTCACAGTGGCTTTTTTTTAATTGTAAAATATGCACAACACAAATGTTAGCAGTGAGTTATTTTATTTGTAAAGTGCAGTGATATTCATCATGATCATATTGCTTGGAAAGCCTTCATCATTCTCCATCTCTGTTATTTTCTTACCTCTCCAAACACCTTATAATCCACTCAACTCTAACTCCTCACTCCAACTACTCCAGGCCACACATGGCCACCGTTCTACACTCTGCCCCTATGACTTTGCTTACTGTAGCTGCCACATGTAGATGGAAGCAATTATACATTTGTCCTTCTTGTCTGGCTTATTTCATTTAGTGCAATGTCTTCCATGTTCACTAAAGTAGAGTGATCCAAATTTCTTTCCTTTTATTTCAGGCTGAATGCAGAATACTTTTAATGCAGTCTTTTGGGAGTTAGAAGGCCTGATTTTGTCTTTCTGTCTTTCTGACTTCCATCAGATAATCAAAGGGACTCTGGAAGATTTTTGAGTCAATCCTCCCACTGCATGAAAGACTTTATAGTTCTGAGGGAATATTGTTACATTTATCCATAAGAAATAAGGACTTCAGGAAAACATGGGTATTAACTGTCTAATAATAAATGAATAAACATAATTAATTGAATATAAATAAATAGCAATACAAATCACACAAAATAATTCAGTCATCCTAATATATAAAATGTATTTGATATATATTAAATTTGAATATATTTTAATATTTAAATATATATAGTATTTCTGATATATGAATATTAGTCCATATACTAATCTACTTAGTAAAATTAAGTATATCTAGAAATAAATAGATAAGCATCTATTCTTAAAACACCATTCATCTTAAAGTGATGGATCTTTCATTTATATTTTTAAAAGACAGGAAATAATTCTACTGCTAACATTGATGAAAAAGCTGAAAAGAAAATGATATTAACTGACACTCCAATGGCAGGTGGTGCCAATTTGTAATCTGGGAAACAGGACATGTATTGAATACCAATGACAGTAGTTGGAAAGTCTCATTAATACCCTCCACTGTTCAGTAATCAAGAAGGCAGCACCATTGATAGAACAGAATTGAAAACTGGCGAAAAGAATTTGAAATTTCATGTTGAAGTAGGTACAGTTCAACTCATGAGTGCTTAGGAATGGTGACTGGAGGGTTCGGAACACAATTTGGCTCGGTTTGGAGATCACCAGGCAATGCTGATGACAGAATTTAGACCAGGCCTCTTGCCTTCGGAGGCTTCTACAGAATATGCACCCATCCATATATTACTCTACAATAGGAACCCAGGAGCTCCAATGTCACTATACCTTCTCTGGATTGCCTTCAGCAGTGGGGAGAGAGAGCAATTTTTGTTACTAGGCCAAATGGAGACACAGTTGATGCAGATGTAAATGATGCGCTTGCCCGCATGAAATGTCCCACTGTCACCTTGTAGCTGCTTCTGTGAAGCATCTAGGAGTAGTCTAGTACTAAGACATTGCAATCGCAAAGCCCATGGCCCATAATAAGGAGCCAGTAAACTATCAAGGCACAGGAAACTGATGTCTATGCCCAGCTCTTAAAATGCCAAGTCCCAGAATTGATCCCTCCCTCTGTGTACACAGGTCTTAGGCAAAAGATGAGCTTTAGCATTTGTGCCCTTGAGATATGGGTGGGTCAGCAGTGCAGTGATAAAGCTACACTGAGTGCTCAGTAGTAGTCATGCATCATGGAGCCAATGGCTCAGTTACCTCCCATAGGGGTCACAGGTGTCATTTTTCTAATGTCTGAAAGGCGATTATGTGGCAACTGTGACACTTTGGTTGTATCTTCCTTCTCTATCCTTCTGCATAGCTTCCTGGCCTACTAAAGAACCAACAAGCCTATCAAGAAATTAAGGGTCAGCTGGTCTTGGCTTTTATTTCTTTTGGTCAAGACATTTAATTTCTCCAGATATCAGTAGTTTTATTTAGGACTAAAGGGAAATAATCCCACAAGGAACTTCAAAGACTAAATGAAAAAAAGTGTGTATGGTTCAATTCAGTTATTATGTGGTATAGGAAAAAGTGTTCAACAGATCATAATTGAACTGTGAGATAAATCAATTGAGACTCAAATAAATCCTCTACATGTATTTAGAATGACATGGAAAATTATGCCTGTCTATTTTATAAAACCAGAGTTCTGCAAATTAGATGGAAGTGAGTCTGTATTTACATTCTGTAGGAAATGCGTGTGCTTTCTGATTGGGCAAGTCCAGGTTGGCAAAGACGATGTAGTGCTTTGGTGGCAATGGTGTTATCGTGTTTGAGTTCCAGTATGTGGAGCCACCACCACATTGCATTTCAAATTGAAGGAATTTTCACCATTTACTCCCTTTCCTTCTGTTTGTTATCAAATCCCAAGCTGCATCAGCAGTACCAGGCAAACCATGACAATTAGTGTAGGAGGGAAACGTGGCAAGTGATCAGTTACTATGATCAATCTGCAAAATCCAGGGCAAAACTAAACAACAACAAAAGCTCTGCTTCATTTTCACATAGCATTCATCTGAGGAGGAGAGAGTGCGAGAGTTTTAAAAACCATGGTTTCTGACTCCCAAAGGCTTAATCCTTTTACCCACGGAGGAGCACATCTCTCGACTCTTTTCAGAGAAGCTTCTTGTTAGAGGATATGGCAATTAACACAGACACCCACAGCTTATTAGAGTGCAAAGAGTAAGAGACTGTGGAGTGGTCAGTCCTAAAGAGACATCTCTATCACACCCCCTCCAAATGCTCAAGGTTCATTGTAGTAAGTGGGGGGTGTCAAGACTGTAAGAGACAGAGTCAGTCCGTGACTGCCATGAAACAATGTTCTCCAGACATAGTCATGTAGTTGTATACATTAACTCAGAGGCTGTGGCTGCATGCACAACATCTGCAGAAGCTCCTGAACTCACAGAGGCTGTGACTGCACACACAACATCTGCAGAAGCTCCTGAACTCACAGAGGCTGTGACTGCACACACAACATCTGCAGAAGCTCCTGAACTCA
>CABHPQ010045695.1:0-28744 GCA_902168405.1 Peromyscus aztecus
TGCTGAAATCACCTTTTGATGAGTATTTACATGGGACACAAGTATCTTCACACCTTTTATCCATTTGGAAAAATGTGTGTGTGTGTGTGTGTGTGTGTGTGTGTGTGTGTGTGTGTGTGTGTGTATGTGTTCCTCAAATATCTTTCTCACCAATTTTCCACTCATGCTCTTTCCGAGTCCTTGACCATTCAGCCAAATCATTGTCTACAGCTTATGAGTCAGGGAATGATTATAAATCTGGCCATTTCTCCTTTTAAGTAAAATGTATAACCATGTATACTGGCTAAAATTCTTTCTACTGTTAATGATTTCTCTTCACCAGAGTTTCTTTCAAGGTTGACTGAGAAAGGTTTTAATACTATAGCTGTTCACTTTTGGGTGGTGCCTGCATAATGTGTAGAACCATCTGTAATAGTCACACCTTCAATACCTAAGAGGCAACCAAGGGCTACATTGATAACCTATAATTTTTTTCAGAGTTACTTGAACTGTCCTGACCAACTATTTAAAATAAGTTTATTAATATTGGTACTGGAATTTCTTTGGGGAGCATTATCAGCCCAAGTGGCTTAATGTCCATACACACATACACACATATAATTATTTACAATGTAATTGTATATATTATATACATTAAATAGATATACATATACTTTTGTGTATTGTGTATATATTTGATAGACATAAAATATGGCATTGAGTCTTTTTTTTTTTTTTGGTTTTTCGAGACAAGGTTTCTCTGTGTAGCTTTGCACCTTTCCTGGGACTCACTTGGTAGCCCAGGCTGGCCTCAAACTCACAGAGATTCACCTGGCTCTGCCTCCCGAGTGCTGGGATTAAAGGCGTGCACCACCACCGTCCAGCGGCATTGAGTCTTTATCAAACAAACTTGGTGTTATGTGTCCCTTGGCCCTCCTTCTCTTTCTGTATTGATCTCCCTCCTCCCTCTTGCCTAGTTGGAGTTCCCCTCCCATTATTCTGTTTTCTGCTTCATCTTGCTATCTATCATTGCTTTATATTTTTCTTGTTTCAGTAGTTACTCCATGTTATTGTCAATCTCACCATTCAAAAATAAAACCACTACCACAATTTAAAGCCAAATTTGAAGCAAGCTTTAATTAAATACTGGTCAGGGCAGGTGGGCTTTGGCCAGTTCCACCACTGGGTTTCCAGAAGATGGCCCTGAATCAAATTTTCCAGTGGCTTAAGTATGTCCCATCAGGTCCAATCAGGGGCAAGCATACATCCTGACATACCTCTGGCCTACATCCAATCAGGGGCAATTGTACATCCTGATGTATTTCCTGCATGTGAACCTCCTGCCTACATGTGATCAAGCACATCTAGTACAGATGCCTCAAACAAACTTGTTTAGGGGAGTGAAAGCATGTGGCTTATTATCTCCCATAAACAATAGCCTGCAGAATTTCAGGAACTATCTATCCTTGGACAAGATGCTTGCAGGGACATTTTTGTTTCATGGATTTCTAAGACATGGTAATTAAAACTTAAAATGTAACTTTGGCTCTCACATTATATACTCATATCTGAGGATTTGAAACTAGGAACTGAGATGAGAGACAGCAAGCATTTGTCTTTCTGGGTCTGGTTTGCATCAATTAATATAATATTTTCTAGGTCCAAAAATTTACTACAAATTACAAAGTTTCCTTTTTCTTTATAGACAAATAGTACTCCATTGCATATATGTACCATATTTTCATCACCCACTCATCCATTGGAGGATATTTAGGTTGTTTCCATTTCCTGGCTATTAGGAATAAGGCAGCAATAAATATTGGAAAGCACAATTTCTTACTACATTCTAAATCTTATCCTTATACCCACAGATAAGTGTAGCTATCTCCATTAATCAATGAAGCTTTTCTTTACAGCAAATGAAGACAATAACAGAAAATCACAACTAGACACAATGCAGAGATTAATGTATCTTGGGGATCCCAGCCCCTGTGGATACATCTACATCACAACTCTCATACCTATAGCTCAGGGAGCATCACGAAAGAAGATATGGAAAGATTGTAGGAGCCTGAGTACTAGGAAATCTGATAAAACAGTCTTACCTAAAAATGGCTTCATAAACAAGACAAGAACAATAACAATACCAATAGACATTCTAAAATGAAAGGGAAAATTTTTTACAGAGCCCCAGCCCTAGACAAGGAATTACAGGCAACTAACAACTGCTAGAAGAAGGAGAGTTCATCTCTCCTGCATATGAGATCCTTTATTAGTTGTCCAATTCAGAGTGTCAGCCTTGAAATCATATATACACACAAACAACAAAATGGACTCAACATGTTTTATAGACACACAAATGCACACACGTGCACACACATACACAAAGAAAACAAGGCTGTCAGCTTCAGGAGGTGCAGATATAGGAGGGTTCAGGAAGAAAAGGGAGAAGAGGAAAGTGATGTAATTCTATTTCAATTAAAATATATAAAAAGAAAAATGTATTGTTTACTATTTTCCTAATTTACAATATAAAAATTGATAAGCCAACATCACATAGTGGTAAAAGATTCCCTGACAGTTTGCTCTTTACAATTCTTCTCAGCCTTTGAGGAAGTCAGTCAAGACCATTTTCTCTCCAAGTTCATCTCTGATGCTTTCAGGAAGTTATGTTGTGTACCATAAAGTATTACTATTAATATTGCATCTGAGAAATTGGCAGAATATTTTAAAAATATATTCTAGTTACAGAGATTGAAATTATTTATTTCAAGATTCACCTCTCACAAATAAATCAACTGTGCAGGATGAGAAGGAGGTAAGTATCCAAGTCAATACAAACAATCACTGGCAGAAATCAGACTAGCTAGAACCAGTGCAGATTGAATCGTAGTCCACTTTGCCTTGGTACTGCCCCCTTCAGATTTTCCTTGATCAAATCTTCAGAGCTGTCAGTTGTCATTTGCTAACAGTTACTCACATCCTAAGGTTCTCCGTGACAATGAATTATAGCTAAACTCTCTTTTAGACCATCAGCTCAATTCTTGGTGGTCACATATCTGACTCTTAGACAATGTGTAAGGTGACCTCTAGTATGCAAAATCAATTCCACTGCCCCCAAGGCAAACCTCTGAATGACTGTCCCTCCTTTTCAATTATCAAGGCACTATGCAATCCTAGCTTGACAAATGGACATTTTAAAGTTTAAATGTGATTGATGGTTTTCATTGCTTAAGTAAACATAGCTTTGCTTCAAGTAGTGAACGCTAAAGTGAAAGTCTAGAAGAACTGTTAAATGCACTAGTGCCAAAATTTATAGTTTTACTGCTGGGCACTCACTAATAACATTACTGAGTCTACCCCATGTACAGGATGTGTATACATGATATATTTCTGTGTTGTCAGAATTTTACCAATTTGAAATTTAAATCTCCATGGAAATTTACTATATTTATATTAGTATCATAATGAACAAGCTTTATGTCTCTCATCATCCTATTAATAATGCGAAGTCACAAACATAATTACAAAACATTACCATGTTAAAACTATAGCCCCAAACAAAGTTTATTATTATGGCACTTTTAGACATATGAAATAAATGCTTTCTTTGTTTGTCTCCCTCCCTACTGTCTCCCTTGTACCCTCTTGTTCCCCACTTTTGTTCTCTTCCTTCCTGCCTTTACGTTTCTGCCTCACAGTCTACTTTTTTCATGTTCTACACACACATATACAAATACACACATGTAAACACATGTATACATAAATATACATATATACATAAATATCTATAAATCTAGATTCAGTATTTCTTAAAGCATATGATATTTATTTCTCCCAGCCAGGCCTTTTTTTGCCTCCATTATTAGATGTGTGTTCCATCTATTCCTAATTCCTTCAGAATTTTTATTAAGAATATGACAGGAATTTCTCTCCATGAGCCTATTTGTGTACTTTATTATATATTTGCATATGTTGACTCAATCCTGTGTCCCTGGAGAGAAATAAACTTGGTCAGTGTGTATGGACTACATAATGGAAACTCAAATTCAATTTGTAAGTATTAAATTTTATTTGTAAGTACTCAATTGTAAATATTTTATTGAGAATTTTGGTGTTCATCAGAAAAATTGGTATATAGGTTTCCTTTTCTGTTTTATTCTTATCCAAATTTTTAGTGTAAGCACTCATTGTTATAAACTTTCTTCTTCAAAAGTACGTTTGCTCTATCCTAAAGGTTCTGAGAAATTGCGTTTTATTTTTCTATTGATTCTATGAATGTTCACATTTCTTTGATTTCTTCAATGATCTACTATTCATTCAATAGTGTATGAATCAGGGTTCTTTACAGGAACATAAATAATAGAATGAATATGTATGTTGTTATGGGTAGCCCATCAGACATGACCACTCACACTCGCTTAGAGCCAATTGAAAATCTGGGATCATACCCAGGTATTTGAGGATCTAGGTATGGTCCCAAATGTTCAGAAACCTTGACCTGGCATCTTGCTTGGCAGCTTCAGGGGGCTTTGCAGAAGTAAGTAGTTGTATGTAAACAGTTTAACAGAAGCTAAGATAAGCTGTTAGCTGTAGGGAGGGGGTTCTGCACAAACATACACTTTAACAAAGGGTAGGTTAGCTAGGACATTCTGACCTTAGGTTCTTAGAATAGAGTGGGTAGTTTTCCATGAGATCAGATTCTAGAAATAGCCCAAGCAAGAATACTAGATGGATACATCTTTGCATTGTCTTGCCCTGTCACAAGCGTGTGTGTGTGTGTGTGTGTGTGTGTGTGTGTAAAAATGAAAAAAAATATTAAGTCTGCTTACAGTGAAATAGTAATTTAAGTGAGGGCAGAGTGAAACCACTGTACTGGACCCTCCATGGGTGCTAAGAAAGGTTTATTGTAAATATGAAACTGCTATGTGGCTCTATGTGTAGAGACATTTGGGGAAGTCCAAAGCTGCCATGGCTACCTCTTAGGAGGCAGAGAGGATAGCAAGTTGGTGACTGACAGGCCTATCTCTTGGGAGCAGAAAGAAGCATAAAGGAAACCAGGGATGGGGGTGGGGAGCAATAAACTGCAACAGCCTGGGACCCAGAGTAGTGGGGAGGAGGTAGCATGCAGGCTAGAAGAGCCTGGTGGCTTTGTTATGCATTACAGATAAAGGTTAGTAGGGAACCAGATGCCCCATTTGTCTGAGGTAATACAGGGGGGAAGGGGCTATTCCAGACAGAGAGAAACTGAGGAATGCTGAGTGTAGGCTTTTATCTCTCCATCAGCAATCCTTCTGTTTACTTTGTCAGAATTCAGCCTGTAGCTGAGCGCCAACTGTCATTTTGGGACATAGTCAGTGGCACTGCCTTTGTGTATGGAGCAGGTGGGGCTGAATAAGTAACAGTAGCTGCCTCATACCTGACTAAATGAGAACCCAGCAGTTGCCCCATCCTTGAAGCTGGGAAGCTCAGCAATTGGAGCAGTCCACAATGGCTGTCTCATACCAGAGACATCAGGAGGCTGGTAGTTGCTCAGTTCACAGAGCTAGGTGCCTCAGCAGTCCCAATCTGCTATGGAAAGTCTGGAGGGCTCCTGAAGAGACAGTGGTCCGCCATCAATGCCTGAAGCCTGAACATGCTGGTTCTATATGAGCAAAGGAATCAGCAGCAGTAGCAACAGGGTGAATTTACTATGTGGCTCTAGGGAAAGCCAAGAAAATACAAGGTAAATAAATCTCCTTTCTACCATGTCCCCTTTTATCTGGGCTTCTGTCAGAAGGTGAAGCCCACATTCAGAGTGCATTTTCCCACATCAATTAAGGCAATCAGGACAATTCCTCCATTGCAGCTCCCTATTCTAATGATTCTAATTCATGGAAAATTCACAATAAAACCTATCTTCACAATCTCCAAGTACGTTTCTGGTATCTGTTGTTTCTCCTGCCGTGGATTTCTAATGGGATCCAACAAGATACATATAATCACTTCAATTTGTTTGTGTTCATTAAAGCTTATACTAGCTATTTTGAATGTATCTATCTCAGAGCTCTTCTCATTATTGGTCATAGCTCCCAAAATATACCAATACTTGAAATAAGCATAAAATGTATAAGCCAGCACAGGAAATCGAAAGTCTAGAATCATGATTTTATTTATATTGGCACCCTCCTTGTTAGAGTCATCACCGCCGTCATAGTGCTAATTAATGAGCACATTTTTGTGCCAGGCACTGTACTGAGCCCTTTCGTTAGCTTACATGTTATTACAATGCCCTAATGCCATAGGCACTATCATTGTTGGCTGAGTTATACACATAAAAGACTTTAGCAAATTAAGTTGTGAAATGCCAAACAAATAAAAAATTACAGAATTGGATCTTCTGTGCCAGTTACTGTGAGCAAGTCATTTCCTGTTTCTGAGTCACATTCTATTTCTATTTCTCTGAAAGGTTTAGAAATTGAACATTTTCTATATAATTCATTACTCATTCTAAAATTCTATCTTACATTGCAAAATGATTCATTTTTCAAATCATGATGCAGCTTTGGAAATAGTCTTGGAGGAAAATCTCTGCTTCATATACACTCCAGAGGTTTACCATTAGAAAAGTTCACATTTGAAGTAGTTCAAATAATAGAAATCCCTGCTGAAAATTGAAGCAAGCTAGACATATTGTACAAGGTTGAACCACTTAAAGAACAGATGAAATTTAGATATTTAAATGCAGGAATGAAGAATTATCCTAACACCTTCCCCACCTCTTGTCTCCTATGTATGAAATCAGAGTGGTACATAATAATGGCAGCATAAATGAGGAAACAGAGACGACACCCATTTATACTTCATTTCTTGTGACTAGCACATACAGCAGCACTATCTGTAACATGATGAGGTTGTAAGTCAAACTGGTGCAGAGTAAAGATATCTGGCCCACATCAAGACATATGTGACCTTAGCCCCTAATCAACTGAAATAATAAAGATTTTTTTGGGAGAGGAGTAATTCTCAAGACAGGGTTTCTCTGTGTAACAGCCCTGGCTGCCCTGCAACTTGCACTGTAGGCCTGGCCTGGAACTCACAGAGATATGCCTGCCTCTGCCTCTGCCTCTGCCTCTGCCTCCTGAGTGCTGGGATGAAAGGTATGTTTCTGCCCAGCTGAAATAAAGTTTTTTTAACTCTTGGAAAGTTAAATAAATTCACGTTTGAGTTCTAGGAAAAGTGAACATTCCAAAGGGGAATAGGCTGTGATAGTCATTCAATAATAATTTTTGCTGAAAGTATCCATCAAGACATTCCCAGTAGGGTGGCCATGTGATTATGCATTTTCTTACAGAATGTAAATGCTCTCCTTGTTTCTGAAGTTATGGTCTGACTGAAAACTACCATAGAGATGAAATGTTTGTGGGGATGTGACGTGTGAAGGGAGAAAGTTAAAATACAGTTATTACTCATTACAGAATAAATTTGTACTTATGTATTTTGCTTCAAGCTTTCTCCAATGCCCTCACTCTAACAAAACCTTTTGTGCTTTTTCCTTTGTGTATAATTCCTATGTTTTAGACAACTGTTAGCTGATAAATATATGCTCTTGTGAGTTAGAATGCTGATTGATTTTCAGTTTTGTTTTGTTGAGATAGACATTCTCTATGCATCCCTGATTGGTCTGGAACATTATGTAGATGAAACTAGCCTAGAATTCACAGAGATATGCCTGCCTTTGCCTGCCAAGTGTTGGAATTAATGGTGTGCACCACACACCAGGCTGTTGGTTTTCATTTTCGATGGAGTACTTAGATTATTTTATTTTATCACTTAAATGGATGAAGAGATATAGGACACAATATCTCAGTGGCATCTCGGTAGTGCCAAACTGCCTATTGGAATCCTCTTGGTCCTCCTGATGCAGGCAGCAACTTTTCACACAGTCTAAATGTTTTTAGAAATCCAGCTGCAAAACAATCTGGGATTTCTATTTGAGAATTTGTGTTTACATCCACATTTATGTGACATATTTCAGAAAATGAGTAAATGAATAGTCTCCCAATGAGTACTTAGTGCTTATTAAGGACAGCTTCCTTTTTGAGCCACTGTAACCACAACAAAAGCAAAGCTACTAACATTGGAAGATCTATAACATTAACAGTTGCAAATTAATGATCGTAGAATTAGAAAGTTTCCCAACTCTAACTCCATTAATATTAAGTATGTTAATAGGCAAATCAAATTCCTGGTCAATTTCAAAATTTGAATAATGTGAAATACTAGCTTAACAAAGAGGAGTGGGTGGTTGTCTTGGGATTACTATTGCTATGATGAAACACTGTGACCAAAATTCAAGTCAGGGAGGAAATGATTTATTTGGTTTACATTTCCACATCATTCCATCATTGAAGGAAGTCAGACAGGAAATTAAACAGAGCAGGAACCTAGAGGCAGGAGCTGATGCAGAGGCCATGGAGGAGTGCTGCTTACTAACTTGCTCCCCATGGCTTGCTCAGCCTATTTTCTTGTAGAACCCAGGACCACCAACCCAGGGATGGCACCACCAAAAAATGGGCTAGGCCTTCCTCCATAAATCACTAATTAGGAAAATGCTGTATAGGATGTATTTCTTACTTGAGGTTACTTCCTCTCAGATGACTTCAGCTTTGTCAAGTTGATATAAAACTATCTGCCCCCTACCCCATCTAGTTTTTTACATTGGGAATGAAACCATGTTTGCTTCAACCCTTCAGTTCACATAGTTAGCAATGCTCTATTTCAACTCTTTATTTATGGATTTGTTGTGCTATGATTAATTATGAATATTAGCATACACACTGCCTTATGGCAATTGGATTCCTAAGCCAGTTTCTAAAAGCCTCTTTAATCCACAAATGGATGAAACAAAGAATTTCAAAACTTTCGGTGATAACTTGTCCTTTGATTAAAATTTCAAGATATTTTGTTTATGTGAGCAGAGTATCTTGTTCATAGTAGTAATTCAATGTTTCCAAATTGATCATTTCAATCTAGCTGATTACTTTAATGCTTAACTCAAAGACCACATTGTTCCATGATGTTTAAAAGGAGACAGGGTTGTCTTGGAGACCAACCCTAGAACATTTTTAGTGATAACCAGCAAGTTCCTTCACATTCATTTTCTTATACGTAAAAAGTGGAGGTAATATGTACATTGTAGGATTTTGTTAAATAAAGAGGAAGAACAATTTGTAGGTTCATTCAGGAATTGAGCTAATATAAATATACCCTTTAGAAAAGAACTGTATTAGGAGAAAAGATCTCAAGATCACTGGAGCCATGATTAGCTTTTTGGTGGGAAAGTATTAGAATTAAATAGGACACTGTATAAGAAACAACATGAATGGAGTCTTAAAAGGAAACTTTCCTTTTAAACCTGGGAAGAGGCTTCTGGCCTAGAGTTAGAGAAGCTGTGAGACTTTTAGGAGGGAGCTGAGAGACAGAGAACAGGGTCGAAGAGTATTGTACATGCAGGAGAGCATAAGGGAGAGACAGAGCAGGCTGCTCCAAGGGGGAAGAGAGAAACTCCCAATGAATATGACCAGGAAGGCACAAGGGGAGATGGAGCAGGTATCTCCCAAGGAGAGGAAGGAAAGAAAGGCGTCATGGTGGTCTGAGGTGGGACTTCTGGAGGGACTGAAGCTCCTAGAGGGAGGTGAAAGAAAGCCTCAATAAGGTGCTAAACTGAGATGGATAAAGTGTCTTGGTGACAAGAATTTTAATCCAAGTCATCCCCAAACAGAATGAAAGATTTGTCCAAAAAAATTTCCCAATCATAGAGAGGCATCCCTTCTCATGATTTCTCCTGGAGTCACAGCAGGATGAGAGGAGTTTCCTGCCATACCAGTATGGCTTTTGTAGTAACAGCAGACAAAGCACTCTGGGGTGACAATATTTACCCAGTAGATGAGAAGAGACAAGTGGTTAGAGCAGGTAGAGGATAAAACACCTAGAGAGTTAGATATGAAGAGTTTTGGGGAAAAGGAATGTGTCAACAGAGGGGAAGTGTCTTAATATAGAGAGATGCCCAGAAGGACATAGACGTCAGGAGCCAAAGAGACATCTACTGAAAGTTGAATGGTTAGAGGAGGTCGGCACGGGGAGCAGCTGGAGTCAGACTCTAGAATTTAGAGCCAAATATGGTGTGTGGCCGAAGCCAGCAGAAAAAAATGATCCATAGATACCTGAGGAGAGTCAGATCAGCAGCTTGGTTCAGATAGGCCAATTTCCTCAGAAGGGAACTCATTTGCCAATCCTGACTTGTTTTGGCACCAGATGAATGGAAAAAAGAAACTGAAAAGGAGGACATACCTGCTTCTAAGTATTACAGTGGAGGAGAAAGTTTATTGTAGATAAAAGAGAGGTCAGAGCCAGAGGCAGAGACATCTGGGACAGTCCAGAGTGAACATTACCTGAGCCTGCCCATGTGAGGAGAGCGTGGAGGGGAAATGGGAAAGCAGGAGACCAGAGAACCAGGAGACCAAGAAGCCAGGAGGGTAAAGGGAAGACTAAAGGGCCAGATAATCAAAAATGGCTGTATTTTGTAGGGAAGGGCAGCTGGGGAAGCCCTATCCAGCCCCTGGGCTGGGGAAATTTAGAGTAGGGGCAAAGTATGCCAGCCATACCACTAACAAGAAGGGACTGAGGGATGCTGGGAGAACCTGGCAGACAGGTAGATCTGCTTTGATATGTTAAATAGACACCTCAGCTAGCCATTTGTACTGAGTTTGAGACTTAACTTATAGGAAGTATCCAGGTGAGTACCAGCTCAATTTCTCTGTTCTATGACTAAAATATGTAGTGTATGCAGAGAAAGGATCTTCTTTTGATGGAGAAATAAGAACAGTGACCACAGTCTGTAATATCTGGGCATCTACATGACCTCAGTGGCCAACTACTCCAAAAGCATAATCTATTCCAGACAGGTAGTTTATTTGTTAGCCTGTGGTGTCTAGTAGGGACATTATCTTGTAATTATAGGGTAATTCCATTTAAGCTCATATTATATATGTGTATGTAAATATTTTAAGAAGCTTCTACAGTAGTGGATTTCTATATGGCTTTTTTGAAATATCTTTAGTATTAGTTATCCTGTCCAACATTCCCTCTTATATGCTACCTCCATCCTTCACCTCATTTATTTTTTTCTGTTCTGTTATTCTCACTTATCCCTTTATTTTATTTCTATTTCTATTTTTTTTATTGAAAATAGGTTCTTCTCTCATACAGCCCTGACCACAGTTTCCCCAGCCTCTCCTCTCCCCCTGATCTACTCTCCCTTTGTTTCCCTTCAGAAAAGAGCAGGCCTCCAAAAGACAACAACCAAACATGACAGAACCACATGCAATAAGACAAGGCAAAAGCCCTCATATTAAGGATGAACAAGGCAACCCAATAGGAGGAAAAGAGTCACAAGAGCAGGCAAAAGAATCAGAGACACACCTGCTCCCACTCTTCGGAGTCCCACGAAAACATGAAGCTAACAGCTGTAACATATACACAGAGGGCCTGGTATGGACCTATTCAAGCTCCATGATTGCCGCTTCAGTCTGTGTGAGCCCATATGAGCCCTGCTTAGTTGATTCAGTAAGTCTGGTGTCTTCCATCCTGTCTGATTCCTACAATCTTTCTCCCCCTTTCCAGCAGGGTTCACCAAGCTCTGAGGTGAGGAATCCAATGGAGACCTCAAATTTAGACTCTCCAGGCATGTCTGGCTGGGGCTGCATCTGTTCCCTTCTGCTGCCAGAGAAAGTCTCTCTGATGATGGCTGGACAAGATACAGATCTGTGAGTACAAGAGAATATCATTAGGAGTCATTTCATTGTTGTTTGTTTGTTTTGCCAGTTTGTTCATTTTGCTAGGGTTCTGCCCTGGGTCTCCAGTTCCTGGCCCTCCAGGTAAGGTAGGGCATGGGCTCCCTCTAGTGGCTGGGGCCTCAAGTTGAACAGTGTCACCATTGCCCCAACACATCTTGTACGCAGGACAGATTGTAGATGGAGGGTTTTGTGACTGTGTTGGTGCCCAGGTTTCTCTTTCTATAGTCTGCAGAATACCTTCCTGTGCCAGAGAGACAAGAACATACGGTGAAGGCTCCACGCAGGCACCAGCTCAACCCCTCTATGTTCAGTGAGCTGTGTGGATGTTGTCCCCAGCAATGGGACTCACTGTCAGTTCAGAAAGTGATCCTCTGTCTTAGCACAAGCCTGGGTTGTTTTGGGATCTTCATGCTACCTCTTAGCCAACAACATTAAATGTAACCCATTCCCATCACTGGAAGCCTTGCCTTGCCACAAAAGATGGCCATTTCAAACTCCATGTCCTCCATCCTTCTCACTAGGTTCACCTTCATGGATTCTAGGAAGTTTCCACACACACACACACACACACACACACACACACACACACACACACACCCAATCCCCTCCTAGTTCCAGATGTCTGTCCCTTTAACCCTTATACCACTGAGTTCTCTCTCCCTTCCCTTGACCCTCTCCAAAGACCCTTGATAATTTCCTGAACTCTATGGTTATTCCAAATGGAGCACACATATCTGAAGATTCAAAGTTAACATTCACAAATGAGAGAAAGCATGTGATGTTTATTTTTCTGGTCTATGTTATCTACTCAGAGTGATTGTTTCTAATCTTATACACTTACCTAAAATTTTCATTTTTCTTAATAGCTGAATAATATTTCATTTTGTAAATATACCACATTTTCATTGTCCATTTATCAGTTGTTGGGCATCTAAGGAGTTTCTATTTCTTGTTTTTGTGAATATAGAAACAATAAATATGGATGAGCAGGTATTTCTATAGTTGGATATAGAGTTCTTTGGGCATCTGTCCAAAAGCTGTATATCTAGATCATGTCAAAGAGCTATATCCAGTTTTTAGGAACCTCCACTGATTTCCAGTGGCTGAATGGGTTTGCACTCCTATCAGCAGTGAATATGTTTTCTACTTTTCCCATATTGATGCCAGCATCTGTCATTATTTGCTGGTTTTATCTCAGGCATGTTGACTAGGGTAAGATGAAACCTGAAGATAGTTTTTGTTTGTTTGGTTGGTTGGTTGGTTTTTCGAGACAGGGTTTCTCTGTGTAGCTTTGTGCCTTTCCTGGAACTCACTCTGTAGCCCGGGCTGGCCTTGAACTCACAGAGATCTGCCTGCCTCTGCCGCCTGCCTCTGCCTCCCAAGAGCTGGGATTAAAGGTGTGGACCACCACCACCCGGTCCTCAAGATAGTTTTAATTTGCATTTTCCTTATGGCTAAGGGTGTTGAACTTAAGAAAAAAAGAATTTCTCTGTCATTCATTTGTCATCTTTTGAGAACTCTCTGCTTAGTTCCATGTTGTATTTTTAAATGGGTTGTTTTTCTTCTTTGATGTTTAGTTGTTTTGAGTTCTCAAAGATACTTTAAATGGATTTTAAAAATAGATTTTACTTGAAATGCATTATGTTATTGGGAGAGGGGCTTGAGCCAGCATAAATCCAGCCAGAAGTAATAGCAGAATCTAAGATGGCTTTTTGGATTTTTATCTTTAAGTTTAATCCCCAAAGGTACTCTATCAAAAAGTAGTATTCCCGAGATTTAGAGTATTAAAAATAATATGCCAAAAGTTTAACTCAAGGATGTAATTAACTTTTTTGTAACTCATGAATCAGGCAGTTTCATAGCTGAAGAATACATCTCTTGGTTATAATAGAGTTGAATATATATGTTCATATACATTATTTGCTTAACTGAAGATGAGGTGAGTTCAAGTTACTTTTCTTGTATACGTTAAAGCACACACACGTGTGTGTGTGTGTATATATATATATATATATACATATATATCATATAAAAATATTTTTTTCAGGACTGACCATTTGATATTGGTAACCAATTGATGTGCTCTTCCGTGGGAAAGACTAATTCTCCTGATCCCAGCATTCCTTAGTTGCCTGTAGTTCTTTGTGTAGGATTGAGGCCCCCTGGGCTTTTCCCCATCCACATTAGCATATCTATTGGTGTCATCCTTGTTCAGCTCATGTTTAGTCAGTCATGTTGGTGAGTCTTTATGGGTGCAGCTTCTGACATTCCTAGGAGACACAATCTCATGGTAAATTTTCTGTTCTCTGGATTTTGCAAATTCTTTGGCCCACATTCTTTAGCCTGAGGTACAGGAGTTGCATTATAGATTGTGACTAAGTTCCACAATTCTGCATTTTGACCTTTTCACTATTATTCCATTTCTCCAAACAGTTTTCTCACATGTGAGATATACAAAATAACTATTTCATCTACTTGGAATTGTTGTAAGACTCAAATAAAATATTGTTAGTGTTTAATATTTGTTTCAGGAAAAACCTGTCATGAGTTAAAGTGAACTGACTCGGTGTGTAAAGGTATCTGTTGTTACTAAGCCCTATATCCTGAGTTTGATCCCCAGAACCCACATAGTGGAAGGGAAAAACCAAGTTCTGCAAGTTGTTCTCTGACTTTCACATCAATGCCTCGTGAACACACTAATTAATTGTTGTAATAAAATATTTTTGCAAAAAGTGCACTGAAACTTAACCTTTAAAGGTACTGATATTAAGACATGGGGACTCTGTGACATGATTAAGTAATGGGTACTCTACCTTCATGTACGGGATTAGTGTCCCCATATCAAGATTTGAGGACCCTTGTTTGCCCTAATTGTTTCTTCTTCCATGTGAGGATACAGCAAGAATCACCATATATTAATTGCACTTGACATTGAACTCTGTTAGTACATAATATGGTATTCTCCAGTCTTCAGAACCATGAGAAAGAAATTTATACTGTATCAGTTATCCACTCTTACAATGGCATCTCCCATTTATACATAAGGAACAAAATATGGCATAGGAAGTGCTTGAAGGAAACATACCGATGAGATTTCCTGTTTAATTCAGAGTACCCAGAAGGCTGAGTTCAAAAGTAGCTATGACAAAAGCTAGAGTGAGATTGTAAGTGCCTCTGAGTGCTTCACGAACTCAGTAATTCATTAATGGAGAATTCACAAGCTCACTCTAGAATTAACAACACATTTCCTCTGTAGGAATTCAAGAATGGAGGGCTTGACTCCTTTAAAACTGATAAATACTCTATATGCTGAAGATGTGCTAATAGCTGAGTTGAGACAAGTTCACAGAAGGTAATGCCAGAAGGGTATTTCAAGACTCTTACTTAGGTAACCTGTTTATCTCTTACCATTAGATATAAACAAGTCTGACGTGCTGCACTTTATGATAGAGAGTTGAATACAATCTTGTAATAACATCCATTAATTTAGCTGCAATCACATCTTAATTAATAAGAGGAGTGACACTTGAATTTTCTTAATGTCTAACACAAATGATCATGCAGTCAGGACAGACACGTTATTTTAAGGATGAAGCGATAAAATGTGCATGCCACCTATAAATTTTGTGAAATGGTCAATTAGTTTCTCTGTAAAAGAACACTGTTTTGGAAAGGGGAAGGTAATAGGGAGAAAGAGACTATATTATTCCCACACACATTGTTGTAAAACCATGGTTGTTTCCCTCCACCCCACAAACACTTTACACAGCTTTATATAGTCGGTGCCACAAAATATACCAAGCAAACAACTGACACATTAGTTAAGAGGCCTTCTATTTTACTTTGACAGTTCGTGATAATGGAATTTAATTGTGGAAAAAAGAGAATAATTTTAGCTGAATGTCATTTGGTTCATTCAAACTGGGAATCAGGGACATTTTTAACAAAGGTTTTGAAACTTCTTTTGAAATCAGGAAGCTGCTATGCACAGATAAGAGGAGAGGTTTGAGGATTCTCTATCAGAAATTTCAAGGTTTTTTCCATCTGCTTTTTCACATTAACTGGTAATTATCCAGAAAGGCACATAATAGTGAGGAAATGACAGAAGCCAACAAAGGTTTTCCTAAGATATGTAAATTGTCAGTGATCGGCAAGGTGCAACAGAAAGGCTTTCTACAGCACAATTATTTATGCCAGTTCAGTTTGCTTTTAGGTAGCAGTTACTGCCCGCTGCAGAGCAGCTCCTTATCACCAGCTCTGCACATTAGCTTTCACGAGTCACTAAGAAAACGTGGCGAAAAGGTTGCTTAAAAGGCTGGTGCTTGTCCCTTATTTAGAGATGGGTTTCTGAGAAATAGTATTTTGATGATGAGGCTGTCACATTAAACAATAAAAATGTTCTTTAATTTTTCATATAGTGTGGGTGGAGAGGTTGTATACACATTTGTGTATGTGCTAAATATATGTGCATACACATATATAACATATATATATACATATATATACATATATATATAAACACAGCATGGATGTGAATTATATGAAGACCTTGTATATAACCAAATGATGCATCCTAAGGTTAATTTCAAATTCTTTTCTAGGAATGCCTTAATGTAAAGTCCTCTTTGGTTTGTTTACAGAACCTTTTCTGGCCATAAAGTTTGGCTAGGGCTGACAAAGAGAAATACCCTATCAAATCTGTGACAGGTCCACAGTCCTGGCTTCTTTCTCTTCATACTTGCTTTGGTCTATATACAGTGTTAATCATATAATATATATTATATATCATAGTATATTAATACATATAGCATATATAAATATATAGTGTGTATATATTCACAGATATAGCAAAATGAAGAATCTTAATGTTAGAAAAAATAGTTGCAGTGATGTTTTATTGCATCCATCATAGTTGGAAATTTTACTAAAAATGAACTAAAAGTTTTTATAGAAAAGTGAACTCACCGCATCTGAACAATGAGCCTATGAGATGTTTATTACTATTTCTACCTCCAGATGAGGCAAGAGAACCAGAAAAGCTTAACTGTTTAAACCTACATTTGAAGTACTAAGGTATACCTATTCCCTGGAGTCTATTCCTTCATGAACTAAAAGACAGCTATTTAAAAATGAATATTGGGATCTCTGCATCTGCTTCCATCTGCCAGGACAAGTTCTGGAAGTCCAGTTGAAGAGAGGGAAGAGGAACTATAGGAGCAATTGGGTGTGGTGGAGGCAAGATCATGATGAGGAAGTCTATAGAGACAACTGAACCAAGCTGAAAGGATCTCACAAACTTTGGACCCACAACTGTGGAACCTGCATGGGACTGGACTGGACCCTCTACATATGGAAGACAGTTGTGTAGCTGGGTCTATTTGAGGGGCCCCTGGCAGTGTGTTCAGGACCTATCCCTGGTGCATAAGCTGGCTTTCTGGATCCTATTACCTATGGTTGGACACTTTGCTCACCCTTGAGGCAGCAGGGAGGGGCTGGGTCCTGTCTCAACTGAATGTACCAGGACTAGCTGTGCCCCCATGGGAGAACTTACTCTGTTGGAGGAGGGGATGAGGGATGGGTCAGGGGTGGGGGGAAGGCAGGAGTGGAGGGAGCAGGAGGAGGGATGAGAGGGGAATCTGTGTTTGGTATGTAAAATGAATTAAAAATTTAAAAATGAATATTTGTTAAAGAAATACAAAATAACAGATATTTCTTAATTTTTCTCATGAGTCTCTGGTTTGGATCATTGTTTTATTTCTTCTTTGAATACTTCTTTCATTTTCCCTCTAATTCCAGTATAAATTCTACCTGTGGCTTTGTGCATTTCCTTGGCTCAATGACTTCATGACTAGCCTTCCAAAGAGACTCTTGAACAGCCATGAACTTTAAATCTTTCTGCTATAATTTTATTGTAACGAATTGCTATAATCTTCCTCAACCATGTACAATTAGTAAATATACATAGATAAAAATACATTCCATTATCAATAAATTTTAAAAGTATTTAATTATATTTTCCAACAGTATGGTATTCATGAGACTGAACTCTTTCAATGGCCCTCCTATGAGATAACCAACATACACAGACGTCAATTATTGGTTAAAGAAACAAATATGTGCTGATTTTTCAATATACATTACCAAGACAGATATTAACATTAAAATGAATTTAATTGTATTTATTGTCCTTTGTTTTCTCAAATGTCTAGCCCTTAAAACAGCTGAGATATTTTAAAAAGAAAATAAAGGAGAAAGTAAAGAATTAAGCCTCAGAATAACGTTTAATATCACCTAGTCTCTTAGGTACCTGAATAGTAGTGCAGTACATGAGGATCTCTTTCCCCTCAAAGTTTTCCTCTTTGTCATTCACACTGCCTGTCATACATTTTGATTTCTTAGAATGTATTAATATGGTGGGATAGTATCATTGATTCTAACTCACTTAGAGTCCTAAACATGGGTTAACTGAAGTCCATAGACATACAGCAGTACAGCTCACCAAAGTCAGGAAAGTGATGAGCCCCAGAGTATGACACAGCATTTTATTTACTTCACAGTATCATCTAAAGGGCAATGGGAACAAGGAGACCTGTGAATGCAGCCCAAAACAAAGCATATTCTTACTTAAAACACTATGAGAATTTTTGCTAACTTTATTGTGTTTGTGTCACAAGGTCAAAAGGTTGAACATACCTGAATGAGATCCCCCTATCTAAATTCACTATATAATGCTAGGTTGTGTTTGTCTAAGGTGCTTTATTATCCAAAGATTATCAAAACAGAAACAGAACTGATAATTGACCTTAGGGAAGAAAAACTGTCGGTGACTCGGTATAGGTTGACAAAAGGGTCTTTCTGAAATTATAATAATACTAATTAACTAACGAAGATCATTCATATTACATACTCCCGAATTTTGAATGGAGGGTTGTTAAGTTGGAAATAAGAGAGAGACATGCAGAGACAAACAAGAAGTCCTTGACTGAGGTAGATATGCCATGAAAGAACAAGTCAAAGGTTACAGAGGAGAGAGAGAAAAACAGAGTGAAAAGGGTAGATAGGAAGGGAGGAAAGTAAAGGAGAAAGATAATGAGATGGGAAAGATTGAAAGATAAATAGGACAGAAAGCCAGAGAAAGAGATAGGAAGGGAGAGAGCGAGAACAGTAGGTATTTTTTATTTTGAAGAGAAACATTTTCTATTTCCAACTCTAATTCATACAAACTACTTCAAATTTTCTTTCTTTTTTTGTAGTTTAAATATGTATAGTTTATTATATGTATGTTTTTACCTCATTAGAGCTGTAATTTTTTATTCTTTCTTTCTTTCTTTCTTTCTTTCTTTCTTTCTTTTTTATTAAGAAAACTTTTTCATTCATTTTACACACCAATCAGAGATCCCTCTCTTCCCTCCTCCCACCCCCCAAGCTTCCCCCCCCCAACCTACTCCCTACTCCCCCCCCCCCACAGGAAGGCAAGGCCTCCCATGAGGAGGCACATCTGGTAGAGGCAAGTACAAGCCCCCTCCCACCCCCCACCCCACCCCCAGGCTGCATGAGGTGTCCCATCATAGGTAGTGAGCTCCAAAAAAGCTCATGCACCAGGGATGGATTCTGATCCTACCACCAGGGAGCCCTCCAAGCAGATCAAGCTACACAACTGTCTTGCCATGCAGAGAGCCTAGTCCAGTCCATGGAGGCTCCACATTCATTGATCCAACTTTCATGAGTTCCCACTAGTTTTGGTTTGGTCGTCTCTGCAGGTTTCTCCACCATGATCCTAATGCACTTGTTCATAAAAGTCCCTCTTCTCTCTCTTTGACTGGATTCCTGGAGCTCTGCCTGGTATTTGGCTGTGGATCTCTGTATCTACTTCCATCAATCATTGGAGGGAAGCTCTGTGATGACAGCTAGGGTATCTATCAGTATGATCTCTGGGATAAGCCAGTTCAGTTCAGGCACCCTCTCCACTATTTCTAGTAGTCCAAGCTGGGGTGGTCCTTAAAGTTAATCTCTGATTTTCTTGGAATCCAAATAGTTTAAGAATGACAAATATAAACTGACAGCACATGATTTTATAGATATAAAAAATGAAACACGCTTTGTAGTAGAAGACATATATGCATGTGTACAGACCTTCATTATACATGTATATGTGTGTATGCTTTTATTTTTTAATCACTCTTTCTACTTATTTTACATAATCTGAAGTTTGCAGCCTATTAAGCCAAACTTTGTATAGTAACTCTCTGAAATAACTACAGTAACATAGAAAACATACAAGAGATAACAGTTTTGAAATTATCATATCCAGATGGCAGGCTTAATATCAGCTGGTAGTTTTTTTCTAATTCTTCATATTTCTCCACAAAGCCTAGGATAAAGAATTTCAAAAGCTCATAAATTTATGGAATATTAACTACTTAATGGCAATAGAGTTGAAAGGACATTTTACTGGAGAAAGTCTACCTTCTGTTTCTTAAGTTCTGAGTGGATGATGTCAATGAAGCCATGCTGGTGCAATCTTATATCCTCTTTAGACTTTCAAAATAGTAAAGCATTACAATTCATGTTGGAGATATATGCTAGTCAATTTGGTTCACTATAACAAAATAACTGAGAGTGTGTTTAAATGAGAAAGTATTGTTTTAGAACAATCATTCAACACATGGCTGCTTGGCTTTCTTTCTTCCTTCCTTCCTTCCTTCCTTCCTTCCTTCCTTCCTTCCTTCCTTTCTTTCTTTCTTTCTTTCTTTCTTTCTTTCTTTCTTTCTTTCTTTCTTTTCATTGCCAAGCTTGTGATGGGGCAGAACATCATGACTGGGAGCATGAATTGGTACAAAGTTGTTCACCATTAGCATCCAGAAGGCAAGTGGTGGAGAAAGTATCTAAAATCACTCTCAGTGATACTACAAAAATTACCAGTGATGGCCCAACTCCTACCAGCAGATTCAGCTACTCATTTGTCAAAAGATTAGCCATTGAAGTCAGTGCCTTTGTGATTAGATTGTTTCTCAAAAGCACCAACAACTGGGGATCAGGCCTTCAAATATGGGCATTTTGAGGAGACAACTCATATTAATCTATAACCAGATAGAATTCAGGGCTTTGTGTATACTTCCTCAACATTCGCCACTGATATGTGCCCCTAGCTCCTATTTTAACATTCCTACTAGTCAGTCCGGGGGCTTTTACCTTCATGCCTCTAATATAAACAAAATAAACTCCTATTTTCAGTATCTTAGTATCTCTGTAGTGATGCACATTAGCTTCTTTGGAGCTTAAGTTTCAAGTAATTTAAGTGGAAGTAAATTGATTGGTTTTATGGAACTGCTTTTCAAAGGACATAGAGAAGATAAGTGTCAGAATTTACTCTAATCTTCATTTCACTACTCTAGGATGCCTTTAAGTCACTAAACACTCAGACAAACCCTTATGAATCATTACATAAACTTGCAGACATAAAATAATAGCAAAACTTTAAAATAGGTATTTTCAATTTGATGCATCCATCACAAGTTATGATTAATACCAAACAAATGTCTTTCCATCAATTTCTATCTCAGTATCTGTTAATATCTCTCAAGTAACACTTTTGGATCTATTGATATGTGATCTGAATAAAATCAAAGAGTGTTGTACTTCATTTGGTCATTTATTCACATTATAAGAAGCATTGTATAAAACATAAAATAGAAGAATGGCTTTACTTATAATTCTGGACAAAATCGTTGAGAAAGTCCACCAACACTTTTGTTACAGCAGTGTCATACACCTGTGTAGATTCAGCTCTGGATCCCAGAGAGGTAATAAAGGAGCAAGTCCTGATCTGCACCAGGGCCAAGACATCAGGGTAGGGAATCATAATTGATAAAGACTAATTTTCAGAGGGTCCTGTTACACCTCCATAAGGCCTTTAGTGTTATACTCAGTAGAAACCTTGCAAATGAAAAAAAAACTGTATATGAGCAAAGTTATCAGTTAAAGGTATACTGTTATAAGACTATTAAACTTTATAATATCACCCTTATTTTACTTAAAAAACAAAACTAATTAGTATATGAATAGAAATTACTCTTCATGAGAAAATAATTAAAACCTATCTGCAAAATAGTCCATATTCCCAAAAGAAGACATCAAGCAAGACAATTTAAGATAAGTAAATGTGATAAAACTACAGCTTTCCTAACAATAGCAAGAAAAAGATGCTTCAAAGAATATCAAATGAAAGAGGAAATGTACTAACAGTCACCACAACAATTCAAGGATACACAATAAGCTTTTATCTTCATACTCTTCATATGGCAACAAGTTGTATAACTTAGAAGATATTTAACGTACTAAGAATTTTTCTTCCTATTCCCATGGGGTCTTTATTTATCATGGTCTCTTTTTCCTTGTTCTCCCTCTCTGTTCTTTATCCAGCTGGGATCTCCCACTCCCCTAAGCTCTCTTTCCCTCCACCCTTGCCCTTCATTACCCCCCTCACGTCCAGCTTGCTCATATAGATCTGGATCAGGCCCTCTGGATAAGTGAGACAGTTGATTAACTTGAATGGTTTGGGAGGCCCCCAGGCAATGGGACCAGGACCTGTCCTTGGTGCATGAGCTAGCTGTTTGGAACCCGGGGCTTATGCAGGGACACTTTGCTCAACCTGGGCAAAGGGAGGAGGGAACTGGACCTGCCTTGATTGAATCTGCCAGGCTGAGCTGAATCCCCAGGGGAGTCCTTGCCCTGGAGGAGATGGAAATGGAGGGTGAGCTGGGGAGAGCGTGGGGTGGGGGCTGGAGGAGGGAGGACAGAGGAATCTGTGGCTGATATGTAAGATTAAATTAAATTATAAAACAAATTTTAAAAAAAGAATTTTTCACAAAACCATAAGAGAAAAAAATTGCCAATAATATAATGTATAACTTAGAGTTTCTATTGCTGTGAAGAGATCTCATGACTATGGCAATTCTTATAAAAGAAAGCATTTAACTGGAGATGGCTTACAGTTTAGTTCGTTATCATCATGGCAGAAAGCATGGTGGCACGCAGGACCACATGGTGCTGGTGAAGGAACTGATAGTTACACATCTGAATCCACAGGCAACAGTAGGAGGAGGAAGTGAACCAGTAGGCTTTGCTTGAGCTTCTGAAACCTCAAAGCCCCCCTCCCCCCGCCAGTGACACATTTCCACTAAGGCAACATATATTACAACAAAGCCACACCTCCAATAATGCCACTCCTTATGAGTCTATGGGGGTCATTTTCATTCAGACCACCACAACATATGATGACAGTGAACCTGTAATTAAAAAAAATTATAAATGCTTAGGGTCAAATGGTTTTACTGTTGACTTTTTCCAAATGCTTAACGGAGACTAGCTTCAACATAACGTAACAAACTCTTTAAAATTTCAGCAGCACTGAAATTTGTTCACTTCCAAACTCATTTCATGATGCCAGCATTATTCTGATCCCAAATAAGGCAAAAACATTGCAAAAGGCAGCAGAAAAACAGAACATGATAAAAGTGTGATATATACTTGAGACAAAGTTTTTCAACCTATGCAATTCAAAATGAGTTATAGATATTAACAGAATTAAAGATAAAAATGATTATTTTAACAGTTTGTGAAAAAGCATTTGATAAGATTTAGGATAAATCCACAATAAAAAATAGGGGCTAACAAAGTCATGGGTCTTTGAAAAGAACCTACTGCTGCCACTTTACTGGACCAGTATAATTCCTAATTACATTCTAAACATTATTCTAATACCCACAGATAAATGTATCTCTTACTCCTCATCAAAGAATCTTCTCCTTTTAACAAAGGGAGATTACCACAGAAAACCATAACTGGACACAATACAGATCAATAGATCATGGGGTGCCCAGCCCCCATGCAGATGCATTCACAGCACAGCTCCTGCACTTAAGGCTCAGGGAACATCATAAGAGAGGGAGTGGAAGGATTATAAGAGCCATTAGGAAATCTGCTATGAGACTTTGTCTCCAGGAAATGGCTGCCTAAATAAGACCTGAACACTGATAATATTAAAAAATAAAAATAAAAAATAAAAAATAAAAAACGCTAACACGAAAGGAAGAAAATCTCATAGGACCTCAGTCTTAGACAAAGAACTACAAGCAACTAGTGACTGCTGAGAGAGGGAGAATTAACCTCTCCCAGAGATGAACCCCTAACTGGTTATACAGTACAAAGTGGTCAGCCCTGAAAAAAAATTCATATACTTATAAATAACAAAAATGGACTCATTAGGATATATAATACAAAATATAAACAAAATAATTTATATACAATATAAAATACAAAATAAACACACACACACACACACACACACACACACACACACACACACATATATGCCAGCAATTTAAAAGACTAGGAATAGAATAGAATTTCTTCACTATAATGAATGTTATATGCAAAAACCCTATAGCTAGCATAATAATTAACAGCAAAAATATGAAAAATTTTCCTTTAAGATCAGGAACAAGGCAAAGATGCCCTCTCTTATAGTTTCCATTGAACACAGTACTTGGCATTCAAACCAGTATAATTTGGAATATAAGGTACAAAATAAATAATTAAACACAAAAATTAATAGTTAAATAAAAAAATGAATAATGAAATTCATTGAGTCATGGTGGTAGATAACTGTAATCAGGATCAAGCCTAGCTTTAGTTTCACAGTGAGCTTTAAAGCAACCACATTTGCCTGAGATCCTTTTTCCAAAAAAAAATAAGGTAAAGTAACATAAAATAAAGCAAAATTTCAAAATCAAAATGAATGGTTTCTTGGAATTTGGCCTTGTGTTGCAGGCTGAGGGCTACCCTGGTTCTTTCACACTGACCCTTCAGCTATTCCTACTACGCCATATCTATTCCTTGTGACTCCCCAGAAACCCAGAGAACCTCTTTTTATCAGGGGCCCCCACAGCCACCACACTTGGGTGGGACCCAGGTAGATTACCTGTGCCCCTGTTCCTTTCCTCTGGCATTGCTAGAGTATCTTAGACCTGCTACTGCCTAGCCACCTCAGCTACTCCCCCTAGCTCACCCACATCCCTTTTAAGAAACATTGCTACCCTGTTACCTATGCATCCCACTGTACCAATCTTTGGCTACTTGGGTCTGAAATTAGAGCTCCAACCAGAACTTCAGGTTTGGGACTAGCTAGAGTCTGGACCCTAAAATCCAGAGTGACCCCAAGACTGAAAAGCAAGCATCATTGTTCTTGTACACAATCTATTAGATTGTAGCAACAACAAAAGAATAGAACACTCACCCAACAAAGGTGAGCTCAGATATCTACACCAGGAAACATGACAAAAGTCTTAACTTCAGACGCCTACGTCCCGGCACGAAAACAAACATGAATAATCAATGTAATATACTCTTAGAGAAGCCAGCGACCCTGTTATAATATGCCCCAAGAAAACAAATTTAGCTGAAGCATCAGATAAAGACTCCAAAATAGCAATTATGAACACATTCAAGAACCTTAAAGATAATATGAATAAATGCTTCAATGAAGACAAATGAAAACAAAAACAAAACTTAAAACAGAAGGAGGAAAACAATTGAAGAAAAGAAAGCAGAATTTATCAAAGAAATAGAATCACAAGGGAAAAGCTAAAATGAAATAAAACTTGAAATGAAAAATTCAGAAAGTTAAAAGATTAAGAGACATGGAAGAACGAATTTCAGGTGTTGAAGATGAGGATAGGTGTTGAAGATGTTGAGATAAGAAGAAATGGATAGCTCAGGTAAAGAAAATGTTAAATGTAAAATACTTGGTCACAAATCACCAAAGATATCTGGGACACTATGAACAGGCTAAACAGGAATAATAGGCATAGAGAAAGGACCAGAAACCAAGGTCAGGGTCAGACATAGAACATAATTTAAACAAAAACATGGGGAAATTTCCCCAAGGTAAAGAAAGGAATGTCAGCCGGCGGTGGTGGCGCATGCCTTTAATCCCAGCACTTGGGAGGCAGAGGCAGTCGGATCTCTGGGAGTTCAAGACCAGCCTGGACTACAGAGTGAATTCCAGGAAATACAGAGAAACCCTGTCTTGAAAAACAAAACCGGAAAAAAAAAAAAAGGGATGTCCATCAAGGTGCAAAAGGCACACAGAACACCAAATCCAGGACCAGAAAAGAAACTTCCCATGACATATGATAATCAAAACACAAAATGGCAGAACAAGAAAAAAATATTGAAAGCTATAGGGAAAAAGACCAAGTTATATATAAAAGCAGGTCCATTAGAGTAACATGTGACTTTCCAGTGGAGACTCTGAAAGCCCGAAGGGCCTGGACACGGATGTTCTACATGCTCTGGGAGACCACAGATGCCAGTATAAAATATCCTATCCAGCAAAATTGTCAATCACAATTGATGGATAAAGAAAACTGTTTCATGATAAAAACAAATGTAAATAATTATTGTCCACCAAGCAAGATTTACAGAAGACATTAGAATTGGAACTTTTTTTCCCCAACATAATATTTTTATTTATTTAGGAATTTCACATAATACACCCCAATCACATTCACTTCCCAGTCCTCCCAGTTTCAACCCCACTCTTGTTACCTCCCCCCCCAGAAAAAAAAGAAGAAAAATATATATATCATCAAAGAATTCAAGGAATTTAAAGAAGACACAAACAAATAGTTCAATGAACTTAACAAGAATAGTAACAAGTACCAAAGTGATGCCTAAGCAAACACAAGTATACAGGTAAATGACATGATGAAAAGACTTCAAGATTTTAAAGTTGAATTCAATATACAGACAGAAATACCAAAGAGAATGTCAGTTGAAATGAATGGAAGCAATGATTAAAGATTAAAGAGCAGATTAAAGAGCAGAAGAAGCATAGCCAAATGACTCTATAAATGAAGCAAACAAAGCTCTACTTACTGAAACAAAACTAAGAATGCAAACCAAAACAACAATAGCAACAAGAAAATGAATGCAATCAACGCATACTTCTCACTAATAACTCTAAATTTCAATGGCCTCAACTCTCCCATCAAAAGGCACAGGTTAGCAAATGCCTTAAGAAACAAAAATCATATTTCTACTATCATGGATACTCTTATTTAAAAATAACATCCCTTAAAATGAAAGGATAGCAAAAAAAAAAAAAAAGGGATTTCAAGCAGATGGAACAAGGAAGAAAGCAGACATATCTAAGAGTAGTTAAAGATATGTTACATTTTTAATGCTGTGGAATATTTGTTTAATGACACAAAGATGTGTTGCATTCTTCTGTGCTGCATTTGTTTAACTCTGTGAAGCTGTGTTACTTTGCCTGTCTAAAACACCTGCTTAGTCTAATAAAGAGCTGAATAGTTAGGCAGGAGAAAGGATAGGTGGGGCTGCCAGGCAGAGAAAATAAATAGAAGGAGAGAAGAGGGAGGAGTGAGAAGGAAAAGGAGGACCCCTGGGGGTCCACCGCCCAGCTACACAGCAATCCAAGGAGTAAGAAGTATAGAAAGGTAAAAGCCCAGAGGCAAATGGTAGATTGGATAGCTTAAGAAAAGCTGGCTAGAAATAAGCTAAGCTAAGGCCAAGCATTCATAAGAATAAGCTTCTGTGTATTTATTTGGGAGCTGGGTAATGGGCCCCCAAAGAACAAAGTGGAAAAAAAAAACTACAGGCATTCTATACTGATAACTAACAGAACAGATGTCAACAATAGCAACAAAATGAGTGTAATTAAAACTAATCAGAAGAGATAAAGAATGACATTTCATTATAATCAAGGTAAAAATTAACCAGTAAGAAATTACGATTTCTGAACACAAACGCACCAAACTCTAGTTTACTTGATAACACAAAAATGCAATCCCAATAAAAATTCCCATCTCATTTATCACAGAAATAGGAAAAAAAATCTTAAAATTCATATGGAAACACAAGAGATCCCAGGTAGCCAAAACAACCCTGAGAAAAAAGAACAATACTGGAGGAATGGTCATTCCCTATCTCAAAATGTATTATAGAGCCATAGTAACAAGAAGAATATGGGACTGGCACAAAAACATCCACACACATATGCTCAGTGCTAATTGGACTCAGTGGGTTATAAAAGAAAAGAAAGAAAATCAGAAAATAAAGTCAGAAGGGTAATATGGGAGGGATAGGAGAAAAATTGCAGTAGGGGTGAGCATGGTCAAAATACATTGTACACATTATGTACTTCTCAAAAAATAGGTAAAAGATAACTTTAAAATAGGGAATCTGTACAGTTGAAGAAAGAATGGTACAACTGATCCAGTCTGAGTAATATTAGAACATTTATTTAAAAAAAATTACAGAACAAGTCTGGACCGGGTTTTCTGAGCATATATTATAGCTTTCAATTTAGCACTTTTATGGGACTCTTTAATGTGTGAACGACAGAGTCTTTGATTCTTGTGCCTTCTCTTGAGGCTCTTTTGTTGGTTTGCCTTGTACATTTTGATGTGATTTTTTTTTATTTTATCTTATAATATTTATTTTGTTGTATTTTGTTGTTAAAACAAAATATACTGAAAATAGTATAAAATTCAACAGCTTGGCAAAATTTATGCAATTAATATTTTAAGCTGAGAATGAATTGGCTAAAAGAACATTTGAAAAGAACTGATTGAAAATTTCCCCAGCTGACAAAGGGACAAGACTGTTGATCCACAAAGCTGAACAAATCCCCAGTAGTGCACATGCCAAGGGATCCATTTTAAGGCACATAATAATTAAACTTTGAAACTGAAAATTATAAAATTATCTGAAAAGCATACTCATATAACCTCCAGAGGACTGCCATATAGAATGACAATGGATTTCTCATCTGAAATCACAGAAGGCTGAATAAAATGGGACAAAAATTGGCAAGTGCTGGAAAAAAAAATGACCAATTCAGA
>CABHPQ010045696.1:0-14195 GCA_902168405.1 Peromyscus aztecus
ATATTACAATATAATTTTACATTTTTTTCTTTTCTAATACTGAACAGACACAGCCTAAAAGATGTAAACCCTGATTATTGTCATTTTATCTAATATCATGACAACAGAAGATCACTAATATAGATAAACTCTAACTTATACTTGATACTTAATCATGTTGACAACAATAAAAATTTTATTCTCTGTGACAATTTTTTATTATTTTTAATTTCATATTTCCTGATTAATTAGAAATCAAGTTCTTATAAAACTTCTCAGGATTAAATTATTTCTTCACAGAAATATCATTTATTTTTCTGATTTCTTTCCTTTATAGCTCTGTTGTAATTCTGGCTTCTTCTTACAACATACACTGTATATTTAAAGTACAGTTAGCCAAAAACAATCACTAATAGCAGGCTTTCTGATGACTTGCATAGCTCAAAGACTGGGATTGCAAGTATAGTAACTTAATTCCACATATGTAATTTAGAGTGACTCTGAGATGTCACTGTGTATTATAGCCGGAAGTTTTCCTGTGTTCCACCTAACCCACAGTGAGGACATATCTCTTGCACTCAAGTCCCCCAAGTAAACACACAGAGGCTTATATTAATTATAACTGCTCAGCCATTAGCTCAGGCTTATTACTGACTAGCTCTTACATTTAAATTCAGCCCATTTCTGTTAATCTATATGTCACCACATGTTCTATGGCTTTACCTGTGTGCCATTATATGCTGCTCCCTGGATGGCGGGCTGGCAGCTACTGATTCTGCCTTCCTCTTCCCAGAATTCTCCTCATCCGCTTACCCCACCTACACTTCCTGCCTGGCTACTGGCCAATCAGCGTTTTATTTATCAATCTATTATAGAGTAACATATATTCACAGCATACAGAATGACATTCCACAGCACTTCCCCTTTTCTGTCTAATCAAAAAGGAAGGTTTTAACTTTAACATAGTAAAATTGCATATAATAGAACAGTTATTAAGCAAGAATTACGGTTATAATATCTAGTCTATTTATATTTGGCAAAATTAAAGAAAATATTCTATCTATCCTATATTTGTCAGTCTAAAGTTTCATATCTGATTTACCTTTTATTGTAACTAAGGAAAATTATAACTATCTAGTCTTCAACTACATCAAAGACCTTGGAAGGGTATTATATTACCTAAGTAAACAGGAAGAGCATAGTGAGCAACTTCCAAAAATCTGGAATGACAGAGACAGCTGTCTGCCTGGACAGTCATCCAAAGTTCCTCTGCAACATTAGGGGATCCATCTTCAGCCCACAGACCTAACATCTCTCAGTCACTTCTCTTGGTGTCCTATAGAATGTCTGGCAGTTTCTTCTATGAAGCAGGAACCTAAATGACCATCTCTCCTTGCAAAGTTCAGTGGTCACCTTCCTATGGGTCCTGCATGTGAAGTCGATACAACGTTTTTTCCCATAGTCCAGGCAAGAACAGTTTCTTGCCCAAATGGCTACTTTTGCCAAGAAGAAGATAAATTCCATATGGAGTTAACTTCCACTGTGGCAAAAGCTAGCCACTGGGCAACAAAGTGTCCTCAAATCAACTGCTGATAGTATACGATCCAAATGAACAAACAGGACACAAAAAAAGGACTACAAATCCTTTCCAAGACAAGTGTGGTTGCAGCGTTGGCAACAGGTATCCTCTGAGGCCAGGTCAATATGGCACCATTGCTGAAGTGGCTTTGCTATCCATAAAAGGTACAGTGCCCCTTTCTTCAAAGACAGATGAGCAGGCAATGGACTGATGGCTTCTGGCCTGCAGTGGAACAGTAGCTGAAACAGTTATTCTTGAAGGAGTTAATCTTGAAGGCTGAAGGAGTCTAACCTCTCAATGGTAGACTGGCATTTAATAAAGGAGATGAAGCCACCCACAAGCCAAGAAGAATGAGATACCAAATTCCAAAAACATCAGCACTTTCCAAAATTTACAATCCTGAATCATGAAAGACACTGGTGGAATTCAAGTTTATCTGGTACATGGGATACTCACACTGAATGTGAGGTCGAGCTATAGGTCTTGTGTACATCCTAATTCACAAATGAGTCTGTCAGATATGCCAATCCTGTAGGCCGAAGATGATGCCCCAACATTGTGGAGAAACCTCAGGTGACTGTCCAGGCAGCTGGCTGTTTCTGTCAACTCACATTTTTTAGAAGTCACTTGTTTGCACTTCCTGTTTTACTAGGTAATATTATTTCCTTCTTGGGTGTCTGAGGGAGCTGAAGAACAGATAGTTATAGTTACAGTTTTCCTTGTTAAGAAATTCAGAAAAGAAACTCACTAAGAGGTGTTAAGTGTATAATTTTGAAAGACATCATAAGACAGTTTTCTGTTGGTAATATAAGTTGGAACAGAAATTGGAAGTGAATTAGGTACATTTTGGACTCATCGAAATAGAATAGATAATGGAATATTTTCTCTGAATTGGTCAATGCAAATGGACTAGACATTGTTGATGTATTTATTGTATGTATATATTGTATATAGTTATTGTACTTATTGTATACAATAGTTTTTCTTATGTTAGTTATATATTTTTTTAATTTTATTAGGCAAAAAGGGGGAAATATGATATTTTATTTGTGCTTTGATAAATAAAGCTTGCCTGGAGATCAGGGGGAAAAGGCCAGCCATTTTAAGTAAACAAAGTCAAGCAGCACAGGCCCTTAATCCGATCACTTAACAGGCAGGGTCTCTGTGTGTTCAAGGCCATACTAGGGAACAGAGCGAAGCGTGGTGACACATGCCTTTAATCCCAGTACCAACCATAGAGACCTGGAGGTCTATACAGACAGACAGACAGACAGTGAAAAGGAAGTGAGGTAGATGGCCTAAGATAGCTGATGAGAGGGCAGAACAGCAAGGCAATAAAGGCATGGGTAAGACAGGAAGTAACTCGTATTTGGAAGCTGCAGAGTTGGTGAGGTAAGGTTGGCTGGTGGCTTTCCCTATTTCCCTGATTTCTCTAAGGCTTTCACCCCTCTATTTGGCTCCATGCTTTTTATTTAATAAGACCATTTAGAAATTCGTCTATAGTGTATAAGAAGTACTACATTTTAAGTATAAGGCCATAATAACTATGAATTGATACAGAAAAATGTGATTCTCATATATTTTCAATAGGACACAAAAAGCCAGTAAGGATTTTAAAAAGCACGGTATTTCTCTAATATAAATGAAAAAAATCCCTTAATAGATCTAATTATCACAATCTCAATAAAAATAATTTTATATTTATATTTTTTCTTAGAAGTGAATTCTGCTTTCATAGTTGATTCATGATCTCTCCATGTGACAAAACTAAGAAAAAAAATCATCATTTACTTCACATAACCAAAAATGTAAAACCAATTCCTCATTTTTTCACAAAAAAGCATTATAGAATAAGGTAAAAATTTGTATCTCATAGAAAACTGCAAAACATATAAGCAGCAAATATAAAAAGCCAAATAATATTTGACAAAGACAATACAAGGATATAAATTCGTTACAAGTCTATTAACCTGTGAATAAAACTCAACATAAATCAAGCACAAACTGTTTGACAAAGCAAAGAATTATGTCACTATCACATTAGATACAGAGAACCACTACAATAAAAATACAATCTAGTTATCATTTTAAATTCAGAAAACAACACATATCATATTAGTTGAGAAATATAAATATATAATTTTTCCCTCCAAGAGCCTTAAGAAATAAGGATTTCTACTGAATAAAACCAGTTCTGTTCAACATTTTTATTTAGTTTATGGCTAGGACAATAATTGAAGAAATAAAGAAAAGATGCATAGAGATTGCAAAGAACAAAAAGAAACTTCTTTAACCCAGAGACCAAATGATTATGTTTCTAGCCATTTAAAAGTAATATATAAGTAATAAAATAGAACTTTAAGTGATAAAAGAAAACTAGCTTTGAGTTAAACTTTAATATATTTAATATATTTCTAAGACTAGTCTGCTACTAAGTAGTATCTTATATATACAGGAAAAAGGCACCCCATGAAACCTCAATAATATGGTCATTTGAACAAGACCTGCATAAAAATAACACCAGTTGTTATGTTAATATGAAAATCTCAGAAGTTGCCAGGCCACCCCTAGATGTAGGCTACAGGCAATGAATGGATGCTGAGAGAGAGAGAGAGAGAGAGAGAGAGAGAGAGACAGAGACAGAGACAGAGACAGAGACAGAGAGAGACAGAGAGAAACAGAGAGAGAGTACCAATCTCTAGGAGCAAGCCCCCGATAGTATACTCAATCCTAAGTAATCCTAAACACATATACATAAAAACAACACAAAATGGATCCAGTATTGTGCATATGTATATGCTGTAACAATAATTCATGAAGAGATCCTGAATTTGAGATCAAAGGGTATTGGGAGTAGTTGGAGGGAAGGAGAGGGTGGAGTAAAAGTGGTATGAAACTAAAAAAAAATTACAGCACAAAAGGAATGACAGCCATAAAATTCTCTTCTAGTTAAATACAAGTTGAAACCCATTATTTTAACAATTAAAATAGAAAATTTTAAGTAATAATGAAAAAAACTGAAAGTAAAATGAAATTGTACAATGAAAAAAGAAATGACAGAAACTCCTAAAATGTCTTATTTTTAAGGTAAAAATTAAGAGTTACATCACAAAGGAGGGGGTAGAAAGAGTCAGAGGAACAGGACTGGATGCCTGCTATGGGACAATGTCTTCTATATATGACAGGGAAGCTGCCCCTAGGAAATCTCAACAATATGATTGCCTAAAAAAGACATTTAAAAATGATATCACCAACTGACATGCCAACATGAATGAAGGAATTTTCATAAGCTTCACTCCTTGGGAATAAAAGGTAATTGGGGATTCTTAAGAGAGGGAGAATTAATCTTATACTGGGATATGTCCCCTGATATGCTAGTCAAACCTAAAAGGTCATCCCTAAACACATATTATCAACACCAATTCATCTCAACAGGTTCTGTTTATAAATGTGTGTGTGTGTGTGTGTGTGTGTGTGTGTGTGTGTGTGTGTGTGTAAAACAAATATAATTAAGAGACCAAGAATTTGAAAGGGAGTAGGAAAGACATGGAAAGAATTGGAGGGAAGGACGGGGAGAGAAAAAATACACTACTCATATATGAAATTCTCAAAATATAAAAATGAATCAAGAATTACATTAACTTATTATTTTGTCATTTTTGTAGCATCTTAGAAACTGTGGTCATAGATATTAACTAAATTTAATTTCAATTCAACAGAGAATCAAGTATTCACTGTAATAAGAGTATTTGCAAAATTTAAGATAATGATCTGCCTGCCTGATTTCAGGAGAGCTATTTACAAATGATTTACAAAGGAGTTAAACTACCTATTTCTTCTACATAAACTCTCCATGCCTTTTTTTCATTTTGTTTCCCTGTTATGTTCCTACTGTTAAATGTAACTACGTACCTTCTCTGTATTGACTTGAAGAAAAGACAAAGAAACTTTGAAAGTATCATTAGTATATGCTTTCTTGTCACTGTTTCTTTGTTGTCAGGTTTTTTACTTTTGTGGATTACCAATTCACTATGCATTCAAGTGTGAATTTTAAGAACATATTCAATGCACATTTTTTTCCACAAAGGTAACTGTGATTTCCAGTTAGATGAATGCATAAACAGATAAATGTCAAATAATACTAACACTTGTCAGTGAAATGATGCTGTATATTTTAGTTTTTTTTTATTTTCCACATCTGAGATATATTGTGCAAGTATATCAGAACTGAGTGCAAAAGTTTCATATTCACCATATTAATAAGAGTATGTGCTATACAAAACGTTTTTAGTTTTATATATCTATCCATGTATAAACATGTTTAACAAGTTTAGAAATATACTATTACTGTATAACATCAGAAACAATTAACATTTTGCTAAAAGAATACCTTATTCTCCTCAAATACTTAGGCTCATTTCAACTCCTATCATAAACTTCTGTCAAACTGACACAGGTAATTTTCATTATAAATTTAATTTCTTTAAATATTAAAACAATTACCATACTATTTGCCAATGTATTTTTTGTGTGTGTATCACTGGATCATTTAAAGTATTCTATTTGTTAGAGATCATTTATAATTATTTAAATATGAAAATGATTATATAATGAATTTGCCTATTTGTATAAATGTGTTTAGTCAATTATATTTTGAATTTTTCCAAATATTTTATAATATATACTGCATAAAAATCACACACATCCAAAAAAATTCTTCCTGAAGAAAGATATTATATACTATTGAATTATAGTATATATAAATTATTTTATGACAAGTTACTTCATTATTTTATACAAATACTTGACCTATTCTTATACATTTTCTCATAAAATGGCAATGAATCTGAAAATATAGCAAATAATTTGATGTTTCATTTGTAAATCTCTTTTAGGTTAATTTAAAGAAATTGTGCTTCTGTATGTTAATAAACATAATACTAATATCCCAGCCCACACCTCCAGTTCGTTTACTATATAGAGGACAGGGTGATCCTAGGGACCCCAGGTAAGACACTGTCCATCACCCACTAATATCACTTAAAGCCCACCCAACAAACCCCAGACTGCACCCATTCCCCAGGGGTCCATATTCCGGCAAACACCTTCAGTAGAAGACTTTTGCTTTATTGGAGGCCAAGCCGAATCTAAGGACCCAAGGTAAGACACTGCTTACCATCTGCTAACACTCCTTAAAGTAAAAAAAAAACAAAAAAAAAAAACTTCTGTTGTACTGGAGGCCACACCAGAATACTAGGAATCCCAGAGACTATGCAGATACCTAGAACCCCAGAGATCACACAGATACTTGGAATCCAAAACCCAAGAGATATTGTGGTCCACAAAAACCCCAGTGCAGACATCATGCTGGACCTGAAGACTCTCTAATCACCAGGACCCCTGGATACTTGTGCTGGAAAAACAGAGAGGAAAGAGAAAGCAAGGAACAAAACACCCATCCTACAAAGACAAACTCAGGAACCAGCACCTAGACCTATAATCACTCCAGGATTATATATGTAATATATATGTATATATATATATATATATATATATATATATATATATATAAATATTATAATAATTCCAGATGGTTAAACACCAGTGTAAGAACACAATCTGGAACATATAAGCCAATATAGCACCACCAGAGCTTAGCTATCCTATAACAGCAAGATCTGAAGAATCCAACACAGTCGAAGCACAAGAATATGACCTGAAAACCAACTTCATGAAGATTATAGAGGTCCTTAAAGAAGAAATGAAAAAAAAAATCTCTTTAAGAAATTGATGAAATGTCAAAAAAACTTGATAGAAATCAATAAATCCTTAAAAGAATGTTAAGTAGCCAAGAAAAAAAAATCAGTGAATGAGGCCGGGTGTTGGTGGAGCACGCCTTTAATCCCAGCACTTGGGAGGCAGAGGCCGGCGGATCTCTGTGAGTTCGAGGACAGCCTGGGCTAACAAATGAGCTCCAGGAAAGGCGCAAAGCTACACAGAGAAACCCTGTCTCGAAAAACCAAAAAAAAAAAAAAAATCAGTGAAGGAAACTGTTCAAGACCTGAAAATGAAAATAGAAGCAATTAAAAAAAAAAACCACAAATGGAAGGAATTCTGAAATGAAAAATTTGAATAAGCAAACAGGAACTGATAAAAAAAACCTTCAGTGAAGTGCTGTGGGATGTTCTGTATGGCAAATGTGTTGCTAATAAAACACTGATTGGCCAGTGGCTAGGCAGGAAGTATAGGCGGGACTAACAGAGAGAATAAAAAGAACAGGAAGGCAGAGGGAGTCTCTGCCAGTCAACCACCACCAGGACAAGCAGCATGTGAAGATGCCAGTAAGCCACGAGCCACGTGGCAAGGTATAGATTTAGAGAAATGGATTAATTTAAGATATAAGGACAGTTAGCAAGAAGCCTGCCACGGTCATACAGTTTGTAAGCAATATGTCTCTGTGTTTTCTTGGTTGGGTCTGAGTGGCTGTGGGACTGGCAGGTGAGAGAGATTTGTCCTGATTGTGGGCCAGGCAGAAAAACTCTAGCTACAGTGAAGTGGATGGATATAAAATAAACTAAAAAAAAGGTCAGTAGCCCTCCTATACACAAACAATAAATGTGCTGAGAAAGAAATTAGGGAAACTACCTTTTACAATATTCACAAATGATATAAAATATGTTGGTGTAATTCTAATCAAGCAAGTGAAAGACCTGTATCACAAGAACATCAAATCTTTGAAGAAAGAAATTGAAAAAGATATTAGAAGATGGAAAGAGCTTCATTGCTCATGGATCAGTAGGATTAACATAGTAAAATGCCCATCTTATCAAAAGCAAGCTGCAGATTCGACACAATTCCCATCAAAATCCCAACACAATTCTTCAAGACCTTCAAAAAACAATACTCAACTTCATGTAGAAAACCAAAAACCCAGGATAGCTAAAACAATGCTGTGCAATTAAAAAAAAAATCCCCGATTTCAAGCTGTACTACAGAGCAATAGTAATAGAAACTACATAGTATTGACATAAAAGCAAACAGGTTGATCTATGAATTGCTCAAAGACCCAGACATAAATTCACACACCTATGGACACCTGATTTCAACAAAGAAGCCAAAATTATACAATGGAAAAAAGAAAAAGAAAGCGTCTTCAACAAATGGTGCTGGTCTAACTGGATGTCAGCATGTAGAAGATTGCAAACAGATACATATCTATCACCCTGCATAAAACTCAAGTCCAAGTGGATCAAAGACCTCAGCATAAAATAAAATACACTGAACCTGATAAAAGAGAAAATGGGGAACGCATTAGCACAGGAAATTGTAAATGGATTTCTAAATGGTCTTATTAAATAAAAGACACTGAACCAGAAATTTGGGTTACAGCCTTAGAGAGATCAGGGAAATACAGAAACCCACCAGCTAAGCTCACCTCAACAACTCTGCAGCTTCCAAGGAACATGACTTCCTGTCTACCCAGGCTTGTATGCCTTGCTCTTCTGCCCTCTCATTGGCTCTTAGCCCAGCTACCTCACTTCCTCTTCCTACACAGCTCTGTCACTGTCTGTCTATCTATATAGACCTCCAGGTCTCTATGGTTGGTACTGGGATTAAAGGCATGTGTCATCACACTTGGATCTGTTCCCTAGTGTGGCCTTGAACACACAGAGATCCTACCTGCTAAGGGACTAAGGGCGTGTGCTGCCTGACTTCTTTGTTTACTTGAAATGGCTGGCCTTTCCCCCCTGATCTCCAGGCAAGCTTTATTTATTAACCCACAAATAAAATATCATCACATTTCAGCACAAATAAAATATCACCATAGGAAATAACTTCCTGAACAGATCATCAATAGCATAGGCACTAATATCAACAATTAATTGGAACCTCATTAAATGGAAAAGCTTCCTTAAGGTAATGGACACTGTCAAAAGGACAAAATGGCAGCCTATAGAATAGAAAAACCTCTTTATTAACCCCACATCTGACAGAGGGCTGCTTTCCAAAATATATAAAGAACTCAAGAAACTAGATATCAACAAACCAAATAATCCAATTAAAAATGGAGTACAGATCTAAACAGAGAATTCTCAACAAAGGAATCTCAAATGACCAAGAAGCACCTGAAAAAATGTTCAACATCCTTAGCCATCAAGGAAATGCAAATCAAAATATATATAACATCTTACACATCTCAGATATCTGAGATCAAAACCGCAAGTTCATGCTGGAGAAGATGTGGAACAAGGGGAACACTCCTCAATTGCTGGCAGGAGTGTAAACTTTTACAGCCACTTTGGAAATCAATATGGCAGTTTCTCAGAAAATTAGGAATTGATCTACCTCAAGAGCCAGCTATACCATTCCTAGGCATATACCCAAAAGATGCTATACCTTTTATTACTATACCACAAGGACACTTTATTCCTAATAGCCAGAAACTGGAAACAATCTTGATGATCATCAACCAAATAACGGATAAAGAAAAAGTGGTACACTTCATAATGGAGTAGTACTCAGCTGTTTAATATGATAACATCATGAAATTTTCAGGCAAATGACTAGAACTAGAAAAGATCATCCTGAGTGAGGTAACTCAGACCCAGAAAGACAAACATGGTATATATTCACTTATAGGTGGCTAATAACCATATAGTAAAGGATAACCATGCTATAATCCATAGAGCCAAAGAAACTACGTAGCAAAGAAGGCTCAAAGGGGGAACACATGAATCTTACTGTCAAGGGGAAATAGACTAGACATTAGAGCTGGACAGGGGGAAAGGTCTGGAGGGGTTAAGCATGGGAACAGGAGGGATCACTTGGGGGAGAATGGAGGGAGAGCGTACTGGAAAAGACAACTTGAATCAGGGGCGTCTCTGGGATGAGCTAGAAACCTCATGCAATAGAAATTCCCAGGAACTTATGAGGGTGACATTAGCTAAGACCCCTAGCAGTAGGAGACATGGAACATGAACCAGCCATCTCCTGTGACCATGTAAGACTTCAATGGAGGGATCAGGAGCCAAACCCAGCCATATAACCTCTGAACTACAATTCTCCCTGCCTACAAGATATGATGGACAAAAGTGACACAGAAATTATAGGAATGACTAATCAGTGACTGGTCCAGCCTGAGACCCGTACCATGAGGGGGAGCCCACTCCTGATACTATCTGGAGGGCCAGGACCCAGAGGCTGGATAGCCCAGAGACCAGGGACAGAACCAATCATAACTGGCAGAAAAAGAAGCAAAATGTCAATGAAATAATTCCTAATGATATTCTGCTATACTTATAGGTCATCATGTAGCCCAATTGTCAATAGAGAGGCTTCACCCAGCAGCTGATAGAAACAGATGCAAAGATCCAAGCCAAACATTAGGTGGATCTTGGGAAATCCTGTGGAAGAGGGGGAGGAAGGATTATGAGAATCAGAGGGGCAAAGGACACCAAAGGAAACCACACAGAGTCAACTTACCTGTACTCATGGAGGCCCACGGAGACTGAACCACCAGTCACAGAATTGGCATGAGACTGACCTGGGCCTTTTATACAAGTGTTGCAGTTGTGTGGTTTGGTCTTCTTGTAAGACTCCTGGCAGGGGGAGTGGAGGCTATCACTGACTGTGCTGCCTGCTTTTGGGACTCTTTCCTCCTGCTGGCTTGGCTTGTCCAGCCTTAATAGGAGAGGAGATGACTAGTCTTGCTGTAACTTGATATCCCATAGCTGGATATCCATGGGAGGAACTTTTCAGAATGAAAGAGAGAGGGAGTGAATGGATGGGAGAGGAGGAGGTTGCAGGGAGGGACTGGGAGGAGAAGATGGAAGGAAGGAGAGAAAACCGTGATATGTCTGGGAAAAATTAATTAACTGATTAATAAAAAAGCATATTATTGATTTATGCATTATAACCTACTTTTATTTTGTTGATTTAATTATTAAGCTCTTTTTATTTACTTAAATGGAAAATGGAAAAATCAGTAATATCAAAGTCACTATTAAGCTTACAATGACATTAATAATGTGTATTTGATATCTATACAAAGTTGAAAGAATTCTAGTCAACAAATGTATGCCAATTCTAAGCTTGTAAAAATTAAAGATATGTCACAAGGGCTATATATAGTGCTTAATGGCAGAGAAATTGGATAGCATGTTTAAGGCACTCAGTTCAAGTCCAAAATAAGCAAAAAGAACATGCATTACCTACATATAAAGCATATTCACACGATAGCTGCACTGCCTCTCAATAGAAGCCAACGAAAATGAGTGACCAAATTTTCAGCGCTGAAAAATAAAACATTCAACCAGAAGTTCAGATGTAGCAAAATCATCTTTCAAATGAGGTTGAAGTCACAGTCACATTAACAAATTTGAGACATTTTGTTGCTAAATCTGAATACACTGTGAAATGAATATGTAACAAGATTTTTTTTTTTCTCACTGAAGGGAAATGAGACTGGAAAAAATCTGGGAATTACAGAATATATACAAAGACCTAACAGGGTAAATAATTGAGGAAACAATAAAGACCAGTCAGTGGTCTTTCATTAAGACACAAAACTTGAAACAAATTGGAAAGTAAAACTGCAGTTGAAAACATATGTAAAATACATCAAATAGTAATGTAAATATTTGTGTTTAATTCCTTTATAAATCATAAGGCAAATATAATTAATAACTGAAAATTAAGTATTAATACAACATTTAACTAATATGTGACAAAAATCTCTAAAGAAAAGAGGGGTAGATATAATTTATCTTGTGTGAAGTTCCATCTAGGAATAGACTGCAGGATTCAGATGAGTACCACTGAAGCCATGAGAGAACATAATAGAGAACAGTGCAGGTGTGCTTCTGGTTACTGTCATTACAGAACAAATACTAAGATCCATGTCATCTATAACACACTCCATATCTACTCCATTGCTGGGCACTGAACTGCATTGTAACAATGTAATTCTACCACTTAATCCGTACCTGACACATTTTTGGAAGTAGGGACTCAAAATTAGAGCACATTAAACAAGTGATGAAAGTGAAGTCTTAAATTTTCTGCCTCCCTTTTTCTGTCTTAAAAATTTCAAATATTCAATAAAAATATATTATTAAAAAATTCCTTAGCCTCATATTTTATATCTTTATGCATTTAAAACCTCCAGGCTTTAATAATAATTCTGAGAAAACTGTGTATTTGAAAAGGCATTGCTACAGTGAAGACAATTAACATACATGTTTCCCAATTTTTCATGTAGACCTTTAGATTTTTCTCATTCTGATGTTTATATGGCTTCCTCCAGCTTCCAATACATTGTCCAATAGTAATCTATTGCAATATGAGCTGTTTTATATAACTTATTTATAATGTACAATAACTGAATAATATTTTATAGTCTATAACCATTCTCTAAAATTTTGTTTTATGCTTTACTTGCCAATAAATTATCACTATTAATATAAATAAATATGGATTCATAAATAGGTACTAAGATTTTAAACACCTTGCAACTAAACTACATATTAGAAATCTGTAAGATATCTAAAAATATTAGTGAATTATAAACTTGCATAACTATCAACAATTAAGGAATAACCAAGTGAATTACCTCTCAAAAATGATGAACAAATTGATGAGAGTACATTCAAAAGAATTCTTAGAAGAAATGGTGACAATGGATAAGAAACGTTGCAATACTGAAAAAAAATATATCAAGTTATCACCAAAGGATGTTTTATCTAGCAAAACTGTCTCTCCAAGCACAGACTAAAATAAGGTACAATTAATGTTGAGAGAATTTACCCCTGCCCATACAAAAGCACAGGTATAGGTAACTGTTCTGGCTGCTGTAAAGAAAATCACTTTCAAAAGAAAAGAGAAAGTATCTAAAGGGACCAAGAGAATATAATAGGAAATGTTTATAGTTATATAGAGAATTTTTACTATTCTTTTTTATTTTATTTATTTTTTAAATTACACTCATGATATTCATTAATTACACTCATGATATTAATCACATTGGTGGTATTCATAGATTACATTCACAGTATTCATTCAATTTTATATATATATATATATATATATATATATATATTTTAAATGCCGAATGTCATTTATTGAAGGGGGGAGGAGGTCTTAAATACAGGCTTACAGCACAATGGGAGGACCCCGGAGGGCAGAAGTTGGCTACTGATATTTTACAATCTTGCTTCTAATCTGTTAACACCCATTATTCAGGATACACAGACAAGGAACTTCTCTTAAGCATTCAGGAGGGTGGAACCTGGCAGGGAATTAGCATAGGGAGGATATCAAGGTCAAGGTGCGTGAGCAAGGCAGCAGTTACCCAAAACGGGGGCCAGGGCCCTACAAGTCCCCCTTTTATTAAAAAATGAGCTTCTGACTTGGGTTGCGTGGAACGTCAGCAGGTCACCTTACCCGTCATGGAGACGCCTGCCCAGGTCACACAGGTGCTCTGTCTTAGGTTGGTGAGTGCCCCCCAGACATTACCCATCTCTGAATACTCATTTTCATTCAGGCTCAATCGTGTGTGAGCTGCAGAGTTAACTGCTGCCAAAGATCTCAATGTGGCACTGGGCTTGCAATCTGTGTGTTCAATACAGAAAAGACCAAC